>JABASC010000002.1:0-188941 GCA_019776185.1 Plutomurus gul | reverse complement strand
GCACAAACTTTCACATACACCATTGAAATCAGCGTAAAAAACTGCGTCGAATGGTATCTCGCTCATAACCGGTAGCGACAAGCCCGTTTGCGCTATTTATACCCAACCGTCTGTAGTCCCAAGCAACAGTAATCGTTGTATTTAAATTTTATGGTCCTTATTAATTGCCACATAACCAGTTACTTAACTGGCTGGAACTTCGAGCCTCGAAACAGGTTGGATTCTCCGTCTACATAGAGACGCTCGATTATGGTATTTTCGCGTCCATTTGTATTGTAGTCTATTTGTAATTTGTACCCATTTGCAGTCCATTGTATCTGTATTTTCCTTCTACTGCTACTTTTCTATTTCCGCAAAGGGTTTCCGTCCATATTTTTGGGAACACTCACCGTACAAGATTTGAATTAGTTGTGTATGAACTTTAGTACGAACTAACTTTCTAAAATTCACGCTGTAATAATAATCGTGTCATCATATCTGACTCAAACTACTAATAGATTCTCGTTTTAAATCCACCTCACTGATTTGAAGTATTGTTAATTTGTGGTATGTTACAACAAAGCTAAGATATTGTGTACCCTAGAGCAAGGGACATCAATCGTGACAATCGTGACATTTCATTTTTCTAAATCTTCAAGGTAAATGAAATGAAATGGTCCAATCTCTACTAGTAATTTTGACTGATTCAGTAGAGCCAGTATTTAAACTTTCCATTTTCTCATTCCACTGGGAAGCAGTGGGAAAGTATAGTATGTACTTGTAAATCGTGTGGTCAATATTGCCGCTCCGCTAAGTAACGCACATACATAACTGGAAATGGGGAATTGAAAAGGGTTAATGCACAAAAGTAAATTGAATTTGAATCATTTAATCACAGGAAATTCATGCTTTCACAGCAACAATACGATAACGTGAAACTAACAAAAAGTAGATTGTATATATAAGATTACACAATGCATAAAATGCGATTCAGTAATAAAGGCTTTTACCCACAAATATTTACATTATTATAGCGCATCGCGTACTTACACGAACGTATGTTTGGATTTATTCAGTTTGAGTTTAATTTTCATTGATGTTCTCTTCTACTGAGAGTCAAAGATACAAAATATCTGTCGGTGCCGTGTTAGCCATACAACAGAGGAGTTTGAAAAAAGGTTTTAGCTGCTTTTTCATCGTAACAATACTGTAGAGGAGGACAAAGAGACAATCATACTAATGCGTCTATTGTGTCAAATGCTGTTGAACATAAAATTTTTGCTAAATATTAAATTTTACTATACACACCTCCTCTAGGGCTACTCGCTCGAGGAAAGAAAGGATGAATTCATGTAAAGTGCAAAACAATTGTAAATGCGTCAACTCATCCTTTTCACTCATCAGCTTTACTGTAAGTTTAAAAAGAGACAAGTTTAGAATCAGCCTTCATATATGTACATGTTCGACAATATATCAGTACAATATAAATTTTTAAGGCCATCGATTTACTAGCATCGAATGCAGAAACGGTTGAGTTATCGGGCATTTGAAAATTTTTCTGTATCATGTATTTGTCCATGATTTTGAGCAACTCGTTTCTAGCCACTTTGGAGAATAAAGTAAACATTTTCTCCTTTAATTCTTTGTATTCAATCTTCAAGTCTTCTTTTGATTTCTATATAAAATTAGAAAATGTCCATAGAACCTGTCTCGAATGGATTTTAAATAGTTTATTAGCTTAGCCAAATATACGTGCTATAGATATAAATAAATTTTAGAACTCACATAATCAGATCTCATGTTTTGACAGGCGTAACCACACTGTAAGAATGAAAATCTTTAAGGGGCGGCATTTGCATTTCTTGGTTGGTATAAATGTTTTAAAACATCTAATAAAATAAGGCTTTGACTTACCGCGTTTGCCCTTTTTCCAGATATATTGAAATTGTGATGATTGTCATACTGTTCATGCCACTTTTTTATTTCTGGGTCCAATTCTTTCTGCCTTTCAATAAATGATTTCGAGCAATTTGCCAAATCAGCACCAAATTCTCCCATTTCACTAAATATTTTAGGAATTGTGGTTGGGAGCGGTCTTCCTTTGCAGCAACGCTCACCGAAATATGGAAAATCTTCTTCCGGTTTGCAATGTCCCTAAAGGCAAAAATAAGTTTTTAAAAAGAATTCGTCTCAACAATTTGACAAGTTCTTTCAACTTTTACAATTACATACAGGGTGACCCCTGTGTACTCCGATTTCCTCACTGCTCTTGTACGGTACATGACACAACTGCGGTTAATATATTTGTATTTTCACACTTTTTTAAATTGTAAAATATAAAGAAATCGATATATTCATAGGGTAATATTTACTTTTCTTTCCGTGTGGTATAAACATTTGTGAAACATTTCGATTTTTTTAACCTCATCTTTTTCTGCTTCATAATCTGGAAGATTTTTCAAAACAAAGAAGTGTTATCGGTATTATTATGTTATGGAAAGTTTTCTTCTGTGTGTAAAGTAATGTTTGATTAATAAACCTCTGCATTTTCCCACACTCTCCGATTTGATTTCTGATTTTAAAGGTTCAGCATAATTTGACGTCATAAATTCCATGTAATTCTTGAAAGTCTTGGTATCATTGGAAGTCTGATTTAATTAATTATGTATATCTCATTAAATAGAAATACAAATTGTGCTTATATAAATTGACTGAGTCCCCAAGTAAGCAGTCTAGATAGGCCTTGGCTTTACATGAGTATATACTGAATACTTTTACCAGTTGAGAAATTGTAAGGTATAAAATGGGTTACTAATTAGAACAAGTAATCCAAAAAATTTATATGAAATTATGCTATCCTATGCATTTCGAATTTCTAAATCATATTTGCCTTTGATAAGTACGTACAAGTATATTACCTGAATATATACATTTAAAATGGATTTTATCGACATTTAAAAATGACTTTTCAGATCAAATTTGACTGGGGGTGGAAATCAGGAAAAATAAAAAGAAATAAGATAAAAGTGAAAAAAACACATGTTGTATTAAAATTGAATGTTCATCAAAATCAAGCTTGTGAAACACAATTCGATTTTCATTTCTTCTTGTACAATAAATGTTAGAAGGTTCAATTTCGGAGTACATAATATATATTACGCAACATTCATATGACTTGCGTTTTGCCTTACGTTAGATTGGATGCCAGAGAAGCAACCATAACCATAATTTTTCATAACACTTACCGCTCCAGTGATATTCAGCATACATAGGTATTCTCGCCACTGTTGTAAAAACACCAGCAGAATATTTACAAATTGCATTTAGGCAGCCAAATAAAACGATAACAAGGAAGAAATTGAATTTACCGTAGCTGTTGGAATATCATCTTCGTCGACAGCCTTCAACTCTTTATCACATCCACCGTACGTACTGTCATCAAGCTCATTAAATGGGTTTTCGAGAGTTTGATTTTTACAGCATGTGTATCCAGGAATTTTTGCATAATTTCCTCCGAAATTGTCACACATGGTGTAGACAATTGCGTCACCTTGTGATTCTTCAGTAGTTTCATCATCTTGACTCTCGCTTTCAGTCGTTTGCGCAGCGGTAATCTATTTACGCATGAACAATTTAATTAATTTTTTATTTATGTATGTACACAAAATTACACTTTTCACTGTATTCATGTAAGTAAATGAATACCCATATTACTGCAGCATAAAAAGTAATTGCAACAGCAGAGTTTGTTCTCATTTTAGTGTGTATCTCGTGAACTTTACTAAAGGACTAAAGTATTTATTTCATGTCAAAGCTCGTATTTTCAGCCAACATCAGGATATCGTGCGAACTCCAATGTTGAATACATCCTGTCTGGATGTACATAGAACTCCGTGTTACCTTTTGAGAGTTGCAAATGGCAAATAAATGATAAGCATATGTACATTGTACATGCATTACTTTAGAATACCCGTATTCACACTTTTTAAAGTGGTAGTGGCTAATGATTTCAATGATATATTCTTCAATATCAGCAAGTTGCAGACTGCAACCGTGGTGAATGGCAACTTGGCAACTTGAATCCCCCCTAGTCTAGTCTAAAATTCTTCATTCAAGCTAATTACTACTTATAAAAATTCATTTCCATTTAATTAGGATGCGGTGCTAACATTGGTGAATACGTGTTTGAGTGAGCCCTATTGCGAGTTGCAAGTGCAAATTATTCATATATAGGAAATGGAATGAATCAAGGTAGCTGGTAGCTCCATGGTTAATTAGTTCTCATATGTATATTTTATTCATTGGGTATTAAAGGGTGTATCTCTGAATGTATTGAATGCAGCGAATGAATTTTAATAAAAGCATGTGAGTTTATTAAATTGACAGAACTTAAGATAATGGAGAACATATTAATAAAAGACTTAGAAATATTATTTTTGCAGCATTTTGGTAGTGTAAGGATATTCAGCATGGGCGTCGGTCAGGTTGGCGTTGACGTGGGGCAGCCCGAATGATATTGTCCACACGCATTATCATTTCAGCAGCCTCTGCTGCCGCAAAGACCACTCGACGTTTTACAGCCAACGATTCCGTGATTCCCAGATCTTTCATTGAGCCGACCGTTCCGTTGTTCATGTCCAGTCCGCAGTCGACTTGCCCCTTGTTGTGGTTTGCCTTCAGCTGAGCCACTAAATCCGTCGAGTCGAATCCCGCGTTGTCTGCAATCGTTGTCGGCAGCGACAACAAAGCTTTCGCAAAAGATTCCATGGCGACGGACTCTTTACCGGGGGTGACTGCGGAAGCGGCAGAAACTGCGTTCGCCATCAGAGCTTCACTGCAGCCGCCTCCATACACAGTTCGGTTGTCCTTCACGGTAGCCGCAAGAACGCACAGAGCATCGTGCAGGGACCGCTCCGCCTCATCGACAATCTGGGCGGTAGCCCCCCGAATTACAATGGTGCAGGCCTCCCCCACAGCAACTCCACTGAATTTTATGAGCCTATCTTCCCCAATTTGAATTTCATGGATAAGGTCACAGCGACCGACTTTAACCGTGTCTGGTGAGTCAAAAGTGGACACAATTTCCCCACCGGTCACCAAAGCGAGCCGCTCGATTCCGTCAAAATCCGCATGCTCGATGGCCATGATGCCAGCATCCGCGAACAATTGTTCAGGGTAATTGTAGATCAATTGTCTGTTGATGAACACGTTCATATCGTGTTTTAGAATTTTGTCTACTTTATTTTTCATCTTTTCTTTCTCAGCAGCCTCAATTTCAGCTACTTTCGCAGTGGAATCAACTTTGACCCGAGACCCGAAAACTTTAATCTTATCCGTGTCCATTGGAGTGTTGCAAATGAGAATACGGGCATTTTCAATTCTTTTCGGTTGATTGACACCAATTTTCTTGTCCAGAAGAAACCCCTCGTCTAAAAAGGAATCTAAGAGCAAGCCGCCTTGCTTTTTGATGATCTGGACCGCATCCAGATTTCCGGATCCTTTCAGACGCATAACAGCATCGACGGCCAATTTGGAAAAGTGTTCCTTGTGCTGAGATAGAATTTTCGAACTGAGCGTTGTGCGTGCAATGTTCAACAAGTCCAGACGGAACTTATCCGAATCCGCTCCGTTATTTATAGCACTTTTTTCTAATACGGCTAATGCGATTGTAGCTGCCTTTCGCCAGCCCGCAATAATCGTTTGAGGATGAAGTTTCATGTCCATCAGCTTTTCTCCCTCCCGAAGCAATTCGGCAGCAAACACTGTGACAGATGTAGTTCCATCACCAACCTCTTCGTCTTGCCCCTTTGACACGTCCACCAATATCTTGGCCGCAGGATTGTCAACCCCAATTGATCGCAATATCGTTGCTCCATCATTCGTCACTTCGATCTAAGATTCACAAATCAATACGTCAAGGTAAAAATTAAACACTATTAAACACCCTATTTAAGGGTCAACGGTAATTACAATTTTCCCGGGGGCTCAATCTCATTCTGTACTATCCTAAATTTTGGGACCGGTAACCCGTATAAAACCGGTTTGCATTAAAATTGCATCTGGTAACCGAGGATATTCCAAGGGGGCAGCCTAGCTTGTAATCACGTAAATCAATACGGCAAATATTTGGTATTACGACAATAGGGGCCCCTAGCAAATGAATGTGTCATGTGTGATAGCCTGGTTCACCGTCATCATATTATATTGCTTGAATTCAATATTACCGTTCCATCATTTCTTCCCATGCCCACTAGAATTTTGTCCATTCCTTTAGGGCCCAAGGTTGACTTGACAAGATCACCAACAGCGATTGCTCCAATGAAACTGCTCATACGAGCTAATTCGGCCTTTTCTTGGTTCGCCTCCGGTCGAAAGATGCGGACAGGGTTGAGAGACACCTGCAACAAAAATAATTGATATCATTTAAGAAATTTAAAAAATTTAAAGTGTAAAGGTCACATAGGTTTAGGACAGTTAAAAACAATAAATTTTTACTCACCATTTCAAATAATTGTTTAAAATTTGAATGTACTGTGAAAGTGAAAAACAACAGTATTCAATTGACGTGAATAATTTCGTGTAGCTTAGATGCGAATGCGAGAAACTTCAGCACACCTGTGTAGATCCAAAATTTGCGGCATGACAAGTAAATGTTTCTTCGAGTAGCTTCTATAGTACCGCCTTTACAAACACTTCGCATGAAGTAGTCTGTGTAAAATGTGAAAGGGTATCAAAAGCATGGACAATCTATTCTTTCTTCTTTGCTTGAAGCAAGCTTCTAAAAAGTATATAAAAGCATGAAATTTTTGCATGCAGAATGCAGAGGTGCATGGAAGGAAATTGGTTTAAGGTCTGAATTTATTACAGAGTTTTATAAAAACTATCAGAAGAAAATACACATTTACGGGCGCTGGGGAGGATATTGCAATCTCAGCGATAAAGGGATCAACAACCACTTATAACCACAAAAACAAATAAACTAATCATATGTAACAACGTACATTCTAAACAAATAACCCACAAATATCTTCACATGAAAGTGTGTTTACATTCAATAATTATTATATAGTACTTTGTCTTTTGGCAATTACAAGTAAATTGTAACAGTCGTCATTAAATAAATGATTTTCCCCCTTCACATTGATGATGCAGATGCAAGGGCGGTGAAAGCATTCCATGTTAAAAAATGGTTACTGTTTTTAGGGGGCTTTTTAGGTTTTACGTAACACACAAAAAATCAAAATTTCAATCGTTTGAAACTGCTAAAAATAAAATAAACTTAAAAACGTACATTGAATGACTTCATTACTTTCATCACTTTCAAGTGAATATTCATATTTCAACCACTCAAGCTTTTTCTACGTAATTTTATCGGAACTGATACTTTTCAGATTTTGTTTTTCATCATAAAAGGACTAAATACCAATCTCCTACTGGATGGTAGACAAATTGGAAAAACAGGAGTACTCGTTTAACACAGAATGAATTCCAACTGTCGAAGGTGTCAGTTGGACTCTCCGTCTATCCTTTCCCCTTCCAGGAACCATATTCTAAGCGAAGCTAACGTAACATCTTGGGGACTGGTTTTGTTAATGTGTTTTGGCTGAATTTCTTTGATAATTTTTTGCAACGTATTATACGATACAAATTTGTAATACAACGTATTTCCCGGTCCTTTGTGTGCGTAAAATCGACGTAATAATTACGTCGATTTGTATTGTAAATCTACAACGGAAATATATAGGGGCTCCCACAAACAGATAGCTTTCCATTAAATTTTGAAACCTAAATTGATCCGGATTACTATAGTGATTACTTCGTATGCCCATGAATCAAATTGCGCATGTTTTTCAAAACACGTCAAATTGGAAAAGTTGAAAAGAATCCGTAGTCGAATAAATCAAAATATTTTGCACAAAGACTGTTGTTTTCGGAAAATCATTTTAGAAGAAGGTGGGTGTGTGTTTTAAAAATGTCATAATGAATTATTTTACAATTTCAAACTAAATTGAAAATAACCCTTTTTCAAATTGATTAATATCTATTAATTTCTTTTAAATTTCATGTATTATTGGTAACGTCAATTCAAATTCTCACCTAAACTCTGTGTGTGAAATATAATTACAATAGTAATTCTTTCAAAGTGGCAACGGCTAAATCGTTTTGGTCCTGCGTCTGTGCAATTCGAGAATTGGAGTTTCACCTTTCACCTCGGAGCTGAGCAATGGCTACGATTGAAAATGCGGGTGTTTTATACAATGGAGCAACGTTTCCTATTGCTGATAGTCAAAAGTAAATCTAAGAATTAATGAAGTTTCAGTGTTTCAAAGTGTGAACCCTTCTTTGGATTTAAATTGGGGGGGTTGATCATACACTCCTGTTCTTCAGTAGTAGAAAATTGATGAGAATCTTGATTTTCAAATTAAACGTACACATGTAAAATGTATCCAATGATTTCTTGAGTATTCCCATTCTTCACCCAAATTATCATTTTGTTAAACAACAAACTCAGTAATATGCTTTTGCTTAATTTTGATTTTAGTTCACATTTGCTAATCCGCTGTCCGTTTACTGTATGCAGAGAAGAAAATATAAATAATGCCTGCTTTCATTTTGATAAGTTTATTTCCCATCTGAAAACTCACCATCGAGTCGCATCTGCACCAGATGATTGTCATTTTGTCAATAGACAAATGTACGTGGGTGAAGGAAATATGTTTAGGTTCAAAAGAGGTATCGTTTGTTTTTCAACTAATGTTTTCAATTTTTAATGTTACTGATATACCGAAAGTACTGTATAACTAACCAGACATTTTTCTGATTGGCAGATGGACCGAAATCGCCTTTTCTATTGAACTGTCATGGATATACATTTATTCAGCACTCATTTTCCGCCAAAGGAGTCTTCTGGTTTTGGCTGACGGTTGTTGGTGGAATCACGGATGTAGGCAGATTCACGGCAAGGCTTTCCGCATTTCATCCTACGGTGAAAGTATGTCCTCAATAATTCGAAATTTTATTGTGCAGCCAAATATATATTTCTGTTTAGTCAATTTTTCTGATATTATTTTTCATGTATAAATGTTATATTGGGATTGCAATTGCAATAAGAAGGGTTAGGTTAGAGTTGTGATTAAGCAATCAAAACCCACAGTTTAAACGGGGGAGTGGAAGTCTGCGAGTCCGATGACTGCCGATGTTATAATGTCATAGACGAAATTCTGCTTTTCTGAAGCAGAAAAGTCGATTTTCGCATGAATTCATTAATTTGGCCCCGATAACTAGGGTCAACCCTGTGTAGAATCTGAAAATTGTGTCAATATTCAAGTTTCAGACAACTGATCCTACAATGGAAGCCACGATGCATTTTTGACGGTTTTTCACGAAAAATAGTATCTTGGCATCCATGGTTGGATCACTTGCACTATCTTAGAAATGTATCTTGGCCATCCTTTTTAATTGCTGATTTAGGTGGAGCGGGTGGAAAAATCTGGTAGTTTTGTGGGCATCATTGATGTGTGGCACCTTACCGATATTCATACGGCGTAGTAATTTTATACCACAATACTTTTGTGTAATTATTAATTATGGGGGGAAACAATTTATTTATTGCAACTGAACAAACAATTTTGTCTTGCCAAAATGCACAGTACTTGATTCTTTACAGACATGATGAGATATTGGTTAAAATTGGGTCATCGTCATATTATACAAAGATAATTAGATAATTATTACAAATAAAGATTAAAAATTAAATTTCAGGCAAGAAAAACAATTTGGTCAGGAGAATTGCATCATGTAAACACAAATGAAATGGAAGTGTACGATTCAGGTGAATGTCTGATTTTACCAAAATCTGCCCTGGATCTATATGTGGACGTTGACAGCAAAAAGCAATCTTGGAACCTGCAAATTGAGATTATCTTAAAGGAAGAAATGTCCGATGCAACTTGTTATTCTTCTGAAATAAAAAAACAACGAAGCAATATCGATGGGACTTCTATTCTGAAGCAACAGGGCCATAATAAGCGTTTAAGGAGAAAGCACTAACTTTTTATGGTGCGTAATATATTGACTGACAATTAACCATTAGAACTGTCACTCTGAAAAATTAAGTATTAGGCTTACACCATTAATTATTTGAATCCGTTGCAGGTTATATTTTAGAACTACATTTCCTACCACTAGTATTTATTCACAACAATAAAATTACTATCTGAAAAATTAATTCCAGAGAAATAATATAATGAGGATATTTCTTGTTTTGCGGAAAGCTCTTAAACGAGTCGTGTTAAACTAAAAATGAGATTTAAAGAAAATTACTGTGGGATGAGATATTTTGATTAATTAATTTTACTGTGAACTGTTGTACATTTAGATTTAGAACGAATAAACGTTTCTTAATTTCAAAGTATCGGTCTTACTCTGAGATTTGCATTTATTATTTTAAAAAACCTTTTGGTTTCGTAACCAATTTGAGTCCGCCTGAATAAATCAGCATGATTAATTCCTGTGTAGGTTGTACATACATACTTCAGTTAGTGAGTACTTATTCTATGGAAACTTGCTTTGTTTACGAGATATTTTCCCTGCTGGCCCTATGAGAAATTCTTGCACTATACGACTACGACTGTGCTTGCGTATAGCTAAATGTTACTCTAAAAATCCAAAAAGTTATGTATCTAATATTTAATTTTCTTGAAAGTCAATCAGGAAGACGAAAAATGAAATGCACAGGTATTTCAGGGCATTCTTGTGACTTGTAAGGAAAACCGCATGCTCATTTGAACCAAGAGTTCAGAAATGGTTTTTGCGGAAACATCTCGATTGCTTTAAAAAGTGAACTTAATAAATATTATCCGTGTTTCGCGGTAGGCGTTGCTATCGGCCAGATGGACTGAGCCAACATATAGGGGCTACGGCGACTACGCTTTCTTTACTTTACTCTGACCGCAAACCCTTACATGTTATAACTAAATATTTAGAACATAATCACCAATGTAAACCATTTCGACCAAAAAAACGGTCAAAACGAAATCCTGAATAAATATTAATACGTTCCTTTATAATAAGTTAAATACAAATGTAGATGATAGATGTAATAATAGAAATAGGTACTTTCCAGCTTTATTTTCCTTCATTCATACTTCGAATGTATAAAAGTGACAAAGTGCATTCATCGACGGCAATGTAATTGATGCTGACACAATTTTCGCGAACTGCAGGTTTCCTTGCCTAAAAATCTACAACTAACATCTATATAACATTCTGATAAGTACTACATACAAATGGCATTCATACAAAGGTAAATATAAATAGTTCAAAAACTTTTTAAAAATAAGACCATATCATAGTAGCTTCATATCATGAAAACCATGATTTCAGTATTACGTATGTATGTATCTGTCACTCTGTAGCAACTAAAATTCCCAACTAAATTAAATGTCCGCATAATAGCTTGCTAATGTCTCCATCAGAGTTGTAGCTGGTGAAGCTTCCATTTCCATCGGGCCTATTCCAATGGATCCCATGTCGATCGCTTCGAACATACAAGAAGGCGGTTCTACATCGGTTACATCGGATGTTCCCATTTCGTTACTGTCACTCCTAATGCTCACAGCCTCAAAGTAATTACTTTCGTCATCTGCCTCTACGTCGGGCTGGCCAATAGAATCCAGATTGACTTGGTCAATTTCTTGAGGTATAGTGTCAATACTAATGGGCAAGGACATGGCATCTAAATTTATGGTGGTCATAGGTTCTATAACTTCTAATTGACCCAAGTGAAACGGGGCAAGATTTATTTGCCCAACAGAAGCTAGATTTACATGCGTCATGTCCATATTCATTTGGTTAAGTGAAATGGGTTCCAAACTGATTTGTCCCATCGAGTCAAAATTCATTTGATCGTTAAGCTGCTGGACCATTGCCTCAAGTGTCACTTGTTGAGACATTGGAGCTTCTACAACTTGCCCGATCATAGTATCTAAAGTATGTATTGGAATTTGGTGCAAATTGGCTTGAACTAGGGATTCTTCCTGCATTACTGGAATTTGCTGTAGATTTATTTCATACAGATTTTCTACTGGAGGATTGTTCGTAACATGAATTTGAGGTTGGTGTGTGACTTGATTACTACGGACAGCAGATTTCTTATTCTTTTGACATTTTCTTTCATGTAGCGAGAGAATATGTTTACTCGGGAAAGCTTGTTTACACTTTTGACACGTGTATTTTGCATCACACGGTTTATGAAAATCCGAATGTCGATCTAGGTATCTCTTTGACAAAAAACCTGAAAACATAAGTTTAATTTGCTGTACTTATACAGAAGGATTTCAAATTCTAAATTGTTCGATAAATTTGCTGCTGTTAAATTAATTATAAAAATTACGTTTGTCACAAATACTGCAGGTGAAAGGTCGTTCATTATTTGACTTTGTTACATGCATTTTCTCGTGTGCAACAAGACTCTCCTTATGTTTAAATCCTTTGCCACAATACTTGCAAAAGAATGCCGTAGCATCGCTGTGCTTTATGAGATGACTTTTTAATCTGGCTTGATTTTCAACACCCATGTTGCAAATAGGACAGCGAATACTATAACTATCATTGTGTCTCTTCATGTGGCTGCAATTTTAAAATTTATTAGTTTTTATTTTATTTGTTGTGTCAAAGGTTTGCCACAGAAATTTATTTATTTGTATTACGTTCTGAGGTTTCTTGGATTTGCGAATTTCTTCGAGTCAGGGCAAAATTCGCATACTAACGGCTGTCCTGGTAGCTCATCGTGATTCCTTTGATGATACTTAAGCAGCACGCGACTTTTAAAGGCTGCACTGCATATTTCACAGATAAATTCTTGCTTTTGCTTCAATATTAAATGGAATTGAAAACATTATATTAATTTTAAATATTTTCGAAAAAAACGCAGAATTTTTTAACAATATAGAATAATTCTAACCACATAATGAGTATGCATATGATCCCGCAGTCGTGCAGCGCTAATAAACTCTTTTTCACATACGCAACACTTGTGCCGGTGACCGCCTGTGTGGAGCTTCAGATGATCTTTGAGATATCTTTCGTGTCTGAAACATTTTCCGCAATACTGACACAATGAGGGTCGCTCGTTACTGTGCACTGTGCGGTGCTTTTCCAAATCTTGGTGAATAGTAAATGCTACACCACATTGATCACATGTGTATGGCTTCTCAATTCCTGTAATGAAAACAAACCGTAATTTAGCATAGAAATTTTCACACTAAATATATTTATCACTCATTAAGTGTTGATAAGCAATTAAAGGTGAGGATACCTTCATGGTATTTTTTAATGTGACCATGTAATAGCACTTTACTTTTCAATTTCTTCTGACAACCATCAACTGTGCACGGTATTAAAGTGACAAAGTCAATCGTCACGCTACTTTCCTGTATTGTATGTATTGAAATGTTAAAAGTGCTGTTGTGGGTCTTGGCTGTGTATCAACAAATATTTATTAAGTCGAACCTTATCTAACACGCTATTGTCAGTCTTTTGGTGTGAAGGCTTTTCAGTATTTGAAGTTAATTTTTCAATGCGTTCATAGTCAAACATTGACGCATCACTGTCGTCCTCATCATCACTTTCCTCCAGAGGTTCATATTGCTCAGCCCTGTAAAATCACGTTTATACATATTAATCCGCTCACTGTGCTCACATATGCCAATCATTGAAACAATGGATGTTTTTGATTCCCACTTTATAACCAAATATTGAATTGAAACAAAACTGTAGCTATGACCAACGAAATTCACTTTCTCAGACTTTCACGTTTAGTCTTTCTCCGACTTTCACCTTGTCTTTCTCAACCTTTCAATATCATTACGGCTTTCAATGAAGTTCAATCATTTAAGCTTGTTGCACTAACTTTTTTAACTCCGTGCAGTTAGAACTGCAGGATAGAAAAGAATCGCAAGTTCAGTGCCATTGGTCATAGTTACGCTGGCTTTAAAAATGGCTGTAGCACAGAAATCATTTACGAGCTATTGTGATAGAAGGTTAACATAGTATTTAATACTAAACGTACATGGGATATTCATCTGGAATTGTGTCTAAATTAAAGTTCTCCGGATCAATTAACTGGCTTGGTTCAATCATTTCGCTAAATATGTCACTGTCAGACAATGCAGCTGGAGACGCCTGGAGGGAGAAATTAGTGCTGGAATCAGTACGTAAATCGAATTGTTTTGGACTTTGGTTGTTGGGATCTGAATTTGTTGTAGATTCAGACGATACTTCTTTACACTTGGTTTCCTTTTTTTCACTTCCGCTGTTAACGTTACTTTCTATCCATGATGAGAGTACCTTGTTTTCTGAATCATCTTCTTCACTTGGAACTTCATTGATAACGTTGATATCTAGTAAATACAACGCATACAAGTTAACACAGAAACAAATACATTTTAGCGTAAATGCAAAACTTTGCCTTACTGTCAACGATTTTTCTTCTCACATCGTCCCAGTGATTTGGTACACAACAGTCCCTTTCCAAACTAGGGGAACTATGTGTTTGGTAACACTTGGATATTAATTCTTCGATAGCACATTTCTCCTGGAATAACCTTTCGCGAAATTGCTTTAGCTTTCTGTACAAAGAATCTATATTGCAGCACTTCTGGTAGCACTTTTCGCAATAACACGTTCTAGTAATTTTATCTTCGTAAGGAACTGCAGGCAACGAAAACACTTGGCAAAATGATTCAGCAATTCTGGTTTTCTGCCATTTCCACCTTTCTTTATGCACAAAATCAATGATCTTATCGCAACCACATACTAAGCAACATTCGGCAGGAATATTTAGTCTTGTCAATCTGACCTTACACACTTTCAAATCAACTGACATTTTGATTTTTATGAAATCAGTTCACACGTACAAATTGTTACAAAGGAAACTACGGGCCAACCCAAGTCAACCGCCACTGCTACTCCGACTGTTACTCCTGTATTAATAAATTATGTCTTCAGTATAGCCTGTCCATACATAATAACAAGAGGTTAAATTAATTAAAACAATTAGTCTAATTATTTTCGTAAAAGTAGCTCAAATACAAGATTTTGTGTTGAATCTGTCGCGGCGCTTGATGCTTAATCATTGCTTTGCTGAATAGTCTAACTGTGCCCCAACCCGAAACCCAAATATATTACGTAATGTATGTGGCATATAATGTGGTATATGGTAGTAGTAACGCAAACCAAAATGGATCAGTTTCTAATTGTAAGTATACATTCGAAATTCTTTGTAATAGATGACAAAGATGTTTTGAAGAACCACAATGATTGTCTTCTGCTAATACAATGAGAAATGAAAATGACACTCTGAATTACTTCGTATACAAAGCTCAAAATATACTTTTATTGCAATCAAAATGTCACATACATGTAACTATTCTTACGTGCACTTAAATGGATCACATTGTTCAATGCATATGAATAAATGTTCATCAGTTATTGCTGTTGGCCTTGAATGAGTTCATAGCTTTTGAGGAGCATGAAAGCGTTGCGGAAATGTTTCGGTTTATCTTAATAATTTTACATTTTATAAGTCACTGTAACTATAATATTTTCACAGATCGTTTGGTTAGTGTAACTTCTAACAGTTTTCCAGAAGCAATGAAGTAAGTAATAGAAATTAGCGGATAATCTCAAAAGTTGACAGGAGTACCTTTACATACATATAAGTGTAACAAGTATACGGTGCTTTAGCTTTCTCCAATTTTATGCTCCAACTTAGCCCTATATTATAAATTGTATATATGTAATTGTGCAAATTCTAGTACCTACTGTATATATGTATAATCTGAAAATAATGCAACATATTTATTACCATTTTAAAGCAGCCGTCTGTAGACACATGTATTCCTGTATCGCATTCTAAATCTAAGCACAAAATTAGGAATGTCCTTCCTACCTAAATTACACGATCAATTTTTAATTCTGTTACTTTTACAGTCGATAGTGATTACACAGAGGCTTGTGAAGTGCACATATCAATGCTTGTCTTTTTAAAAGTTTTCTGCAACGAACGACATTTCTTATACTTCTACTTAAATAGAGGAGTAATATTAATTTGCATATGTTGAAAAGTGAGCAACACGACGCCTGTCGCAGGTACTTTATGAATGATTATGGCATCTTATGTCTGTAATTTTATATTGGTTTACAACGAATCAGGCAGTTAGTTTGGAAGATAATAGTTACAATTTCAGGTATATATATACTATACCTATTGCTTACATATATACTTATTATAACCATAGCATGTTAACGGTTCGGGTCGTTAATTTCAAATTGTTATGTAATATGTAAATGAGTAGGCAGTACTTACAGCTAGAATTATTGCTGATTTTTTTTATATGTATTAGTAGGTTTCATTGAAAGATTGCGGATAGATAAGGAAGGTATGTGAATTTTATTACGTGTGTGTGATTGTAAAATGTATTTTTATATATAGCACTTAGGGGTTGTTTGCTATGAAGTTTTTCATGAACTCCTCCAATTTCCGAACATGATCCGGTAAAATGGCATTGTACAGTGACGCACGAATTCCCCCGACGGAGCGATGTCCCTTTAGGCCTAACAGGCCCTGAGCCTTAGCTTCTTTCAAGAATTTCCCCTCGAGGTCTTCGTCCTTCTTTACCCTGAATGGAACATTCATCCGGCTTCGACAATCTGCAGAAACAACACTGCTGTAGTACCCATCTGAACCATCAATAAGATCATAAATCATTTGGGACTTTTCAATGCTTCTTTGCTCCATGGCCTCCACGCCACCATTGTTCAAAATCCAGTCGAACACGAGACCCATATTGTAAATACTGGAAATAAATGAATGCAGATTAAAGTAAGTATATTCTCTCCAATCCAATAAAATTTATTATGTTTTAAAAGTTTTCTTACGCAAAACAAGGTGGTGTATTGTACAAAGAGTTCTCTTTGGCCATTATATTGTAGTCGAAAACTGTTGGTGTGATGGGCAGGGCATTTCCAATTAAATCTTCACGCACGATGACAACAGTCACTCCCGCTGGCCCGATATTTTTTTGAGCCCCAGCGTAAATCAGACCATACTGTAACATTAACAAAATATTTATATTTATTCGCATGATGAAATATGAAACACACTGTAGAAAGAATAAGAAATGCATTATAGAACGAACCTTGGAAACGTCCACGGGTCGTGAGAAGATATTAGAGGACATATCGCAGACAAGAGGTACTCCATTAGTTTCCGGAACAAATTGAAATTCGACCCCCTCGACGGTTTCGTTAGCGCTAAAACAAAACGTGGATGATTACTATTCCATACGCCTTCTACACAACATTAACATACAAGTCATTGCTGGTGTTTGCGACAATAGGACATGAGCGCATAACATATGTATGAGTAGTGCGACGGCACCAGTTGAATCCTAACCTATAAATACGCTCGGGTGGGGCTGTAAGCGGGTCAAATCAATGTTTTTAGATAGTTATTGATCAGATTATTAGGTTTATTGGCTTTATATATTATATAACGTCGTTTTTAAATATAACGATTTCAGCCATACAGTTTCCCATACAGCAACATACAGGTTGCCTAAAGACACTGAATACTTTCTAAACTGGTATTTATTTAAATGATATATTCGGGTTGAAAATTATAAATTCACATATCATTGTATGGATTTATTAGGGTAAAGGTGATGATTAAAATGATCATTGAATAGGGGTTTACCTAGTGATACTGTTTTTGGTCAGGTTAGGTTTTTGACTTTAATTACGGTAAGCATAATAATAAATAAGGATAGGGATAGAAACACTTTAGGTTTTACATAGACAGTGTTATTACCAGTAATAAACGTAGGAAGCTTCTGGGTCTAGATTCCATGATGAAGATTCAGGAATTGCACCGAATGTATCCAGCTTTGGGTGAACCAAATTGGCTTTTCCATATTTATTAGCTTCCTTTGCTGCTTTGGTGGACCAGGATCCAGTGGCGATATAGTCAGCCTTGCCGGTGCGTCCGATTAAGTTCAGTGGAACTGCGGCGAATTGTCCAGTTCCTCCGCCTTGGAGGAAGAGGACTTTGTAATTGTCTGGGATCTTTCTGCGAAAATTATAAATAGAATTGATGAAACACTTGAATTTTAGTCAACGTTGCTTCGTATTAATGTTGTTTGGTGCTTTAAATTACATTATGTTCTCACGGCACCATGTTAATTAGTAAACTCATAATGAATTGTACAATTCGTAAGCCTGCAAAATGCAGCAGACTAAAACAGATTACTTCCTTTAACTATTCAACAATTCCATACGATTTATAATTATGCTACTACCACTGTACTATAACATTCTTGGATCAATATCAACTTTACTTTGCAATTTGCAATCCACTAAACTATAACCATAGTGAGTATAAACTAATCTTGCGATGTTCACTCCCACTTTTCGTGATCTTTAGCTTGGGATCGATGTTTACGCCAATGCAATGTTATCTAATGTGGCCCTTTTAACTATCTCACATAGACCTCAGATAACACGAATACCAAATCAATATGTACATAATTCACGAGTAAATGACTTTAATTTTCCAATGTATACCTACTTTTTCTTTAGGCTTAAATTTAGCTGTACTTCTTTATTGCTAATCTATGACCTGCTATATCTCTGACAAACTTGAACCGTAACTGCCACTGTAACTTAGTTAGGCTTATATACACACATGCGTTGTCATATTATATGTATAATACAAGTGAATGTAAGTAAATAACTTACAGTAGCTTCTTCGCCTTGTCAATAGTTGCGTTAACGATTGCAGTAAACTCTGGAGATCTGTGGCTCATTTCCAAAATACTCACATGGCTGCCCCCAAGGTCCAATAATTCATTCTGAGTTTGAATTAATACCTGAGGGAACATTAGCATATCATTAAGACAAGTCAAGCATTCATTTGACACACAAGCGAATTTCAGTAGCGAAATCTGCCGCATAGTTTAAATGGACAATAAATGTCTGGCTGCTTGAAATTAGCATGCACACGTGCTTACATTTAACCATCATTGTTTATGATTTGTGCAATAATAATAGTATAGTAAGTAATGAGTAATCACACCCAATTCCATTCCACACTACACCCCAAATTTAAGCTTGCATAGTTGCATGTGAACTCAATACACTCTGGATTGTATCTTCTAACTGGTTTTTATATTGGAAGACACTCGATAAAATGCAGAATCACTGCCACTTGCTCCTTGTGCAGGATTTAAAAAAATCCGCAATACCCTGAGAGAACGCTGTTATGAATATTTATTAGATTAACGAGAAGGCCTAATAAACTGCGTAGCATTTTAAGCGTATAATTTACACATAAAGAAAAATAGATAGAACGAACCTCTTCGGGTAATTTGGCAGGTCCAGCACCAAAGTAGACGAATTCGGCCATTTTTTGGGATGAAAAGTGAAGTTTTTCGGAATGTAGGTGAGTGGGGCACGAATTGGAATGAATTTGAACTCCAATTGCCGCAGTTGCAGTTTCGGACGACGACGGCGGACTGAGGACTGATTTGAGAGTCTGATCGACTAAATGCTCGGCAAAAAGTGGAAGTGCCATAGCCATATCCATGCTCCTCCACACCAGATTTATATAGTACACGCTATACAGGTCAAACAGTATACTTGGTGTACAGCATGTGTGGCGATTTAGGAGGTGTGTATTGTACACTCCATGAATGGACTAACACACGAACTCATTTACTTTACTTTTAGTGTAGTGCACACACTGCAGACTCGCATGCATGTAGTACTCTCTATTGTAGCGACCCACTAATAAGCGTATATCGTAACGCACACACACAGACACATGAGAAAGAGGCTTCCCGGAATGAAAGTCGCCAAGATAAAATCTGACACGAACAGAGAAAAGCCTTCTTCTCCAGCCAAAAATCCACTTCTCAAGTCTGTAGATGGCAATTTCCTTGCCAATAATATATACTACCGTGTAGTTTCTCGCAGTTTTCCAACATGCAACGAATAATTGTAGAGTTTTAGTACTTTTAGGAAAGGACCTACTTGTGTATAGCAATATAGTGCGGCAGTAGTACACACTGTAATAAGAAAGGAAACTGGTTCTGCTGCTGGAATTTTTCTTGAATCTCCTGTATTCCCTGTGGAGACTGAAGAAGTATCGAGTCTCGACTAATAAGCAAGACTGAACTTCGGTGTTAACTTATCTACTACATCTTGGAGAGAACGAGCATCGCTTATTTATGTAACTTTGTGCATGTCCTGGAGCTTTATTTAGTAGAGGACCATTAAAACAATTTTTTAGGCAGAGACTGTATGACCAAAGGCATACTTACATTGGACTCACGTCAGATCTGCTGGTAAAGGTGAAATGTTGTCATATTTTTTGAATGCTCCTTTTGAGCATTGCTTATCTGCAATGCATCTGTCTAACTTCAGTAAGTATTGCACTATCTCCTGTACTAATGTACCTCTACATTCTTTCACCTGGGGTCGTTCCTTCTCCAGCTAGACACACAATAAGTTGTTAATATCAATGTTGCATAATCAGGTATGCATTTGTTAACACTACTTCACCTTTCCAATTCCAAGAGCATGCATATTCACAATGCATGCAAATGGGAAGCATATTTATTCAAGATGGTAAAATAATATTTGCTCGCTAATCCAATCATTGAATGGTTAGGCATGAAATATAACTCGAGACTCCTTATCATGCTTTTTGGTTCGCATAATCCATTGCACGCAGTAAAAGCATAATTTGATACAACAAAAAGGCAAGGTCACCGTATCAGGGTAGCACGTTAAACTCGTGTACATCCCATGATATAACATTGCCGCACTTTCCATGAGCCAGCTAAAACTCATTAATTCTGTATGGAAGTATACTAGTGCTCCGTCAGATCGAGGCATCTTGTCGAAAGACTCTCTCAGCAGTACGCTGATAAACTTATTACAGAGGTGTGGCCGAGGGATGTTCTCTTTTATATCTATATGAATAATGACACTTTTGTTTTATGCTTCCTTGCCAATTGCAAACATATTTAACCAGATATTTTGTTATGTAAAAAGAACGTCAATGCATCGCCATTTTAAGATAAAAAATACTCACGGGATTCGTCACGGGACTCATTTTAAGCTAATGAATGAATGGGGAGTAGTAGTGTAAACTTTCTTAAAATGATAATGATAAGTAAATATTTAAAGTTACTGAAGTCAACTGACATACCCAATATTATACATAATTGTTTTTGAACTGCGTCATGATGTGTTTATGAGTGAATTGAGTGCAGTAGAATTCAGTCATGTGTCTCAAGTGTGAAATATTCCATGTACTGCGGGCGTAGTATTTCCGTAAGTAAATTAATTTATTTCGTAGTCTAAGAATTTCTCTTTCTTCAATGATGGTATCTTATCCTGTGCAGTCGCAGTCCACCATAGAATAACGTCTGCTTTGGCAGTCCACACAGTAGATTTTTTATGTAACTGGACCGGCGCCGTCAAATTGTAGTTGGTATAGAATGCATATGGGGTAAGCATAAAATCACTTGACCGAATAATAGGGTAATGAAAACGGCTTGTGGTTTGTATTGTAACACCACTCTATGCGCAAAAGGTCACACACAAGTCCTAGTTTAATGTGCTTCTGTCATGGAGTAAGCAAGGTTTCCATCATAAAGACGAATATAATTAGTCGAGATGTATTTCAAGATCTTGATGAATCCGATGCATTTACTGAAAGTGACCAGGATTTCGGGTGTGGTTATCACGAACCGAGATTAATTTCTGTAATTACTGTGATTAATGTGATAAATGGGATTTACTATCCTATCAATGTTATCATTTTATATCATTTCCATGGTATGAATTAATCACATTTTTCGCATTAATCTCATTATTCCACATTATGTACATCTTTCCACTGTGATGGCAGTTTTATCAAGAAAGTATGAATCCCTGACATTGAGAGTCTACACGTTTACTGTGAGAAAGAATAAATAATCATTAAAATACATGCTACTAAAAAGTACAATGATACTGGTCTTATACTTAATCTAATATGAAGTGTGAATACAGTAGATCATAGATTTTGTGGTAGGTACTTCAAAATTTAGTTGGACCCTAAAATTCATACGTCCTCTGAAAATCATAAAATGTGAATTTGTTATGCGTAGATGATTGGAATTACATTTAAAGTTTCAAGTTTTTATCTTATTTCGAAATTGGAAGACTCCATTGCTCACACAACAAACACATAAATGTTTTGCATATTATGGATACACAAAATTGTTATCGCTTTTATCTCGCCTACTGACTTTATAACCGTGAAGCAGGATTATGTCAAGGTCACTGACTGAGTAACTGATTTTGTAACCTAAAAGGACTTTTACCATTATTATTTATTATCTCCTGTAGTAGAGTATTACTACTACAACACGATGGCTAGGCTGCTGGATATTACTGCTACAACACGATGGCTAGGCTGCTGGATATTACTGCTACAACATATTTAAATAGATCTGAATATCTGTAGGCATAGTAAGCGAAGCTAATTGTAATTACAGTTTGGTATTGGACATGAGACTCACTAACTCTGCGTGTCTCCAACTCATTTCAATAATCAATACGTTCACATGCTTTTTCCCATGCATCTTCTTGATTGTCTGGAACATCGAAATGTTATATTACAAAATTCCGTGTTTGTATAATGAAAACCTCTGATTCTCCTTTAATAAATGAACCCAAAATAAAGTAAGTTTATGTAGTGCTTAACTCACTTCAAGATTCCATTAAAGCTAAAAACATAGCTACCTGTTCCCTGCACCATATTTTACAATTATCACCATAATAGACCCTGGTTTCGTTGATTGGCCCTCTTTCACCTGTCTGCTAAACGATGGGGCATAAGAAAAGTAAATACGGTAGCATCAACTACATTACATATAAAGAACATTTTACCATACAAGACACAAAGCGTACATTTGCGTACCTGAATTCTAAGAAATACGATTTAGTAGTACTATTGTTCTGGTCGGTACTGTTTATTACAATTACGATGTACTGAAATGACCTTTACTTCGAGTCCTCAGATCTTTAAAGTGTATTGTTCCCGATTTTTTAACCGCGATGACATTTACTGCGAAGTGAAGCAATGGAAAACATTACTTGACTTTTTGGGAAGGAATATTTTCAGTAGAATTTTTGGTTAGGTAAAGTAAATTCGCGTTTTCGTGTACAAGCGCAAAATTGACGTCAGTTTACTTCTGTTAAATACAATGGAAAACCTGGTTCAAAAATTTGATCTGAAGGAGTATGCAAGTTTTGTGGTTTGTGTTCTTGTTTTGTCATCTGCTATTGGCATCTTTTATGGATGTTTTGGCAGTCGGCAAAAATCAACGGAAGAGTATCTATTGGCAAACCGGCATATGTCAACTGTGCCCGTTTCTCTGTCATTAGTTAGCAGGTATTATACACACATTTATGACAGTATACAAACAGCTCTCCGTTACTGATTAATATTGTTAAATATATAGTATTAATAAACCTTTTTTCTGCAGCTTCATTTCATCCATCGCTTTGCTTGGAAATCCCGTTGAAGTAATTTTATATTTATGAACAATTCTGCTTACATTTTATCAACGGAGAAAAACACTAATTTTAACCATGTGAAAACTGTTTTAGATCTACTATTACGGTATGACTATTACAAATAATTTCAGTTTTTAAATTATTGGCTTCCATAAACGCAAACATGGTAAATAAGATAAAAATCTAAAGTTCTTAATTTTGTGGTAAGTAATGCACGATAATCGTAAACAATTTTAAAATACATATTAAGATACATCAATATTCATGAAATTTTGGGGTGCTAGGGCTGCAGTACTCCGTCATGCTAATCTCTTTCATTCCTTTGACGATCAGTCTTTCCTACTTTTACGTACCGGTGTTTTTCAACCTGCATCTCTCTTCGGCATATCAGGTACAGTACATACATTCATAGATTGAGAAAATACCACATCGTGTTAGTGGCATGTGGTAAAAAACCTTGTTATTTTCAAAGGAAGTGATTGTTCCTAAATAATTGAACACTTTTGGTTTTCTAGTACTTAGAAATGCGCTTTAACAAAAAAGTGCGCATAATCTTGTCGCTCTTGGGAATCATTCACTATGTAAGCTCAGTCAATTAAATTATAAGTAGTTTTAGTTTGGCTGCTTGTGTATCATTTTAGTATTATTCATTATAGGATTAAAATATAGGAATTTATGTTTTTTGTAACTTAGGTTGTTTACATGGCTATTGTAGTTTACGCTCCGTCTCTGGCAGTAAAACAAAGTACTATCCATTCATTTCATTATTTGTGTAAATAATTATTAGCACCTAACCGTCATTTAATTCCAAATTTATTTTAATGCACGTAGTGACTGGAGTAGATGTGCGAGTCTCAACCGCAATCATATTTCTCGTCTGTATTTTTTACTCTTCATTGGTAGGTTAAAGTTAATCTACGGGTTAAATCGTGCAGCAGTTTTATTCGGTTTCGTCTGGACGTACATTGACAGTGAGTAACTCTCATTAGAAAGCAAAAACATTTTTTATTGCTGTTGCAGGGTGGCTTGAAAGCAGTTCTGTGGACAGACGCTCTGCAAACAGTGATAATGCTGGGTTGTATGGTCGTTGTTGTGTGGAGAGGAGTCATTGACATAGGAGGATGGAAAATACTTTGGGAGAGAGCTGAACTATCACAGAGAGTAGAGTTCTTTAAGTAATTATGCATGCCAACTATCAAATCTGATCCAATCCTTTGATTGTGATAAATAATATATGATGTTGGAAGTATGAAAAATCTTATGATTGTGTGTATTTGTAGCTTTGATATTGATCCAAGGGTTCGCCATACATTTTGGACTGCTACAATAGGAGGATATTTCATGTGGTTACCATCTTATATAACTCAATCTCAAGTTCAAAGATATTTGTCCTTGTCAACACTGACCAGAGTCAGAAGGTATTTAACTGGAGATATTTACGCTCAAAATTAGTATAATTTAGTGCAAAGAATACAAAAAAATAGTTATCAAGCTTTGTGTGAACTTGAATTTTTCAGCAGTGGGAATATTCATTGTTCTCCAATTAGTAATGGTCACAATCTTTATTCCTGTACCAGCTTACTATTTATACGTTCAATTTTTACATTTCCTTGAATAAAAATGTTTACTACAGACCCCCTTCAAATCCTCCCCTCATTGATGTAAGAAAAATCCTACTACTACGTAATGAAAAACTACTGGGCTGATAGGTTCAATGAAAATGATGAAGAATACTAAAATCATTAATTTTAAATTTATTGCCTAAGTACATAAAAGATAAATATTAAAACAACAAGCAATTTGCTCAACCTGGAGATTACATAATTGCATTTGTATTAAGATGCATTTGAAATTAATTCATTTTTACATGTACAAATTTAGAGCGCTGTTCCTGAATATGGTAGGACTCATAGTAATCATTGGACTGTGTTTCATGGCTGGTATCGTCATTGTTGGTAAATACCATAACTGTGACCCTGTAAAATTCGGGGTGGGTACCTATTTAAAGTTAAATAACAAAACCTATGTAATCGCACTAGTGGTTCCCTTATGTTCTAAATAATGTATACCCAGTAAGGCTAAATTACGTCTGCCGAATTTTATTCCTGTATAGACAGTTGAAAACTCTGACCAATTACTTCCACTACTGGTTATGGAAACACTCGGAGGTATGACAGGTTTTCCCGGACTGTTCGTTGCTGGAATAATTTCCGCAAGTTTAAGGTATATATCATTCATAATTTTTGTTAGTATTTTATAATTGCGCTCAATAATCTTATTAGATTAAGTGGTTAATTCATAACACACATTTCAGCTCCGTTTCCAGTGGTCTGAGTGCAATCGCATCGATAATGACTTATGACTACGTCAACAAATGGGCACCGAATGTTTCTGACGAAAATCTCTCGCGCATCTCAAAGTTGCTCTGTGTAGCCTTTGGATTGGTTTCGTATGGATTCATATTCCTGACTGAAAATATGGGAAACATCATACCGGTATAATAATAAATTGTCAGGGAATTAAATAATTGATCATTTTAGCATAATATTTCAAAAAAATCCTAAGGATAAATATATCTGATGTACGCAACTCTTATATATATACATTAAATATTACTAAATATTTTCAATAACCCAAAAATTACTACATAACTGCAATTCAAATACATACGCAGAATTGCCAATTGCAAATAGATTATTTCAAAGATGCTCTGCACAAACCATCCGTAATTTATGAAGAATTTCTTTTACGAACGTTTACCAGGATTGACAGATCCAGTAACTTTAGTAACCTTGGACAGTCACTTCATATATTTCATTACATAAACAGAAATACATGCGATGTCATAAGTGTATGTGTGATTCAATTTCCAGGCTACCTCAACATTGGTTGGTGTTATGTTGGGACCGTCTCTTGGAATTTTTACTTTGGGAATGTTCTTTCCATGGACAAATGCAAAGGTTTTCACGTATTTGTTGCAATGAAAATTGTTTTATAAAATGGTTATTGTAGATGAGATTAAAAAAGATAATAATTAGTAGCTATTGCACACACAAGTGAAGGTCAAATTTTGTATGTATTTCTTGATTTAAAAAAATAGGGCTCCCTGATGGGGTTGGTGTTATCTTTCCTGCTCATGATATCCTTAGTGGTGGGTGCCAGCATTGCCAGTTATCAAAATCTTCTTCCTGACCAAAGACTTTATCTGACTACGGAGGGTTGCGGTGAATTGTATAACGCAACAACCACAATGCCAACAGTCTTACTACCTCCCTTTGCTTCCCCCGATATTAAAATTTTTCAATTAGCCCAATGGAAAAGCAATGAATCCACGTGGCTCATTAACATTCTCTCGATCTCGTGCATTTGGTATCCATTGTTGGGCTGCTGCTCCACCGTTATACTTGGATTGCTATTCAGTATCCTGTTTGCAAAATTGGAGGAGCCCGTCACAGTGAATCCGGATCTCATCAGTCCTCCAGTATTATGGCTTCTTTGTAAATTGCTTCCAACTCACATGGGTTCCTGGATTGAGCCGATCGAGCACCCTATTTTGCTATCACGTTCTTCCTACTCCCTTGGGGTAAGACAATATAATTTTATTTGCCTTTATGACATTAAATATTTTATTTAGCTTTATTTACACGTATTTTGTGCACAGTTGAGGCAGAAAGTGCAACAGTACACAAGACAGACAAGCTGTGATATTCAAATCAAAAGAATTTCCATTTCAAGTTTCTATCGCTGAAAAATTGCCATTTCTATTTTGACTTTGGATAATTTAGTTGTATTTGGTGAGTGTTAAATGTAAGTTAATTTAATCTTAATCGTACCTAGTGTAATAATTTGCATGATGTTGCTCTGTGAAGACATCATTCTTTCGTATTGTGTATTTTAAATGAGCAATTCAATTGTTAACAAGCGCGCTTCCCAAAATCTTCAATAAAAGCATTAACGAATGTACTACTGATGTACGATATTGTGGATAATTGATGAGATAACTTAATTGCATAGTAACACAAAAAATCTTTCAAGTGAAACTTTGCTGCTGCTGCAGGCAAAGCACTTTAATAATTAGTCATCCATTTGGATTCTCTACAGGTTTTTTGTCTATTCTTCTTTTCTCTGTAATATTTCATTCTCTCGTACTTCAGCAGATGATAATAGGTTCAGGTTTAAGCTTCTCCAATTTGGTTATGCATGCATTCGGAATCCCCAATACATTGCACGTGCAATAATTAAAAGCAAGTTCAACAATTTGAGTGTAGTGTAAAAGTGTACATACAGGCGGAACAATACTCCTACACCTACTGCATTTACTAATTAGCAAACACTGTACGCTACTATGTATTGTATTCAAATCCTGTGAAATTTTTATCCATGATTTCCACAATTTCACTTTTAGTATACTATTTATTATATCATTTTACTTACGATCGAAGAATTTAACTGGAAATGGAAAATTTCAAAACTTTGTGGTTCTGTGAAAGTCGTGCCAACTCGTCCTAAGGTAAATTTTTTCACAAAGCAGTATGTACTCCTGCAGCCACTAAATTGCAAAAGATGATATAACAAAGAAACTGGTATGCACGACGCGAATGGAAGGTAGCAGCATGAATTTTACAATGTGAAGTATTATCTTCTTAAATCTGTAAGAGTTCCTCGCTTGGATGAGTTAAAGACCTCAAGAAAAGTGATACACACACAGTGGATGCCTACAAACATCAGTCGAGTTTAAAGTTAAATAAACCAAACAGATATTTTGCAGCAGATGAAAGTAAAACTGGTCCTGGTATTGGCTTTTGACCGGATTCAAGGCAAGCTTGTAACTGGTATACATACTTTGGCAGACACTGCAACAAGAAAAGTGGTGGCCTGTGTGTACAGTCTGCATTTTAATGCCTATCTTCGTGTAATGAGAGACAACATAGGCCAAGCAAAAGGTAAATACCCGATGTGATGTGGAAGAGAGGAGAGTGGTTAGTCAGGACAGGAGTCAAAAGCCGAAATCTTTGCTCTATGACTCTCAGTTCATTCGCACCTTTACTGCAAGATACATTTAACTCTTCTGGTGTCCTCTCAATATTAACACAGGTATGCAAAATCACATTTTGTGTTTGAATATTTTCAATTTTATGTACATTATATCAAATAAAAAAATTTCATTAGTTCTAATTTAGTAATTTAATTCAATTTTGCAGACAAAATGAAGCTTTTAGCGCTTCTACTTTTAGTCGTCGTCGTCAGCAAGGTGACTGCCATGCCGCAAAATAAACCATGGAGTAGACCGGTACTTTATAGAATACAGGAGGATGAAAGCAGCGAGGAGAGTGAAGATGAAGTTCAAGATGACGATGCGAGTGTGGAGGACGAAGAACCTCCACCACAATTTTCGAAACTCTTTCCAGCAGCGCCCCAACAATCTGTAAGAGGACCTGGAGCGGGAGCACCAAATCGTAATTAAGATATTTGAATTCATATGGAAACTATTTAAAAATAGTCAATTTGGATAATGTGAACAGAACGTATTCATGAAAATTTTATTTCATTTCCTAAGCATTCGCCGATGTGAGCAGAGAAATTCAAAAGAGCGGATGGAATCCTCCTCCCCCTAAGCGAAGGCAGCGATTGCAATCTCGCAACCGTGCCGAGTATTTGGACGATGTCCCAAGATACAGGGCTCTCTTCCGTATGGCTGAAGAAAGCGAAGAAGAGGAAGATGATGAGGAGGCCGAAGACGATGACCCTTTCCCCCCCGCGATGGATAAAATGTTTCCGGATTTACCCCCCGGCAGTAAGTACCTAAAAATTCATTATGATTGATTAATTATAGGGAAATAAAATTGGAAAAAATGAATTCACGAATTATTAAATATTCTAGGTGGACAATCTGCTCCTCCCTCTGGTGCGGCATCAGGTCAAAGAAGATATTCAGGCCCCTCTCAAGGAGGACCCCAAGGCGGACCCCCATCAGGAGCACAAGGACTTCGTCGTGGACCACCCCCAAATATTGGTAGCCAAAGACGCCAGTTTAGATCCGGAGTCGTTCCTGGCCCCATTTCGTATGTGAGACGTCAACAACCTGTGTACGCTCCAGTACGCCCACAAATGCCCTACAGATATGCTGCAGGACAATATATGTACCGACCACCAGTCTACCCCCAACGGCAAGTTCCCTATAATCGCGTCCCAGTGAACTACTACATGCAAAGACAGCCGATGCAACCCTACAACAGAAGATTGTACCAAGTGCCAGTATCCATGTCTGTTCCAGCGAGACGATACCAATCTCCTGCAGTTATGCGACGACCATCTTACTTTCGTAGTTACAGAAACAGATACTAAACATTTTCTACCATGTGAAGCCCATCATTGAAAAATTCTTGTTCACCATGTTCGGATTGGAGGCTTTATGTCTTACTAACTTCTATAAATATCTTCCCTACTTTTACACTAAAGCTCAATATGAATACATTCTTATTTATTGAATAAATTAAGTTCTCGATTGAGGGGTCCTCTTCATTTAAATAAATGTACCGTGTTCTCAATTTATAAACCGAATTATTCACAATGACAAATGATAAAATCATGACAACTTTCTAATACCAACGCTAACCTTTCCTTGCCAAATGAAATCCTGTTGATTTTAAAAAGTTGCGCTCAAAAGAACGTTCTCTTTGTTCATATTTTCATATTGATTAGAAGTAACACCGTTTAGTTTTAAATATTTTCGCATACAATACAGTAATATTCTGTATTAGGTATTAGGTAATAGGTAAATATCCAGATTTACCAGTAGGGAGTTTAGTACCAGATTTAGGTATAAATATTAATGCTATTTACAAGGAAGTTTAGATTGCAGTAAATTATATTTACATAACTTTCATACCAAACGCTGCAATTTTATAAACATAAAGTTTTGCGAAGCAAAATCTTCTGAATTCCTGTCTCGTCAAGCCAGTTCAAGTTTTCAATTGCGTCTGCTTATAGCTCTTCCTATTACCACTATACAAATAATTGGATGCAACCGAGATACTCTTTGCGCTTTTCCATATATTAGATTGCTGCTCATGTAACAAAGCCGTTGGTCACAATGAATCAACTGTACAATCATATAACGAGAACTATCATACCTCGTCCTTGCATATACCTTTTGCAGCAATCACCGCAACGAGAGAATAAAAATGCTTCCATTTTTTAACCACAAAAGTTTGCTTAGTACTTTAATCTGTAGCTCAATCACCTGAAAAATTACTACTACGAAGCGATCAACAAACCATAGCTACCTGTATAGCAGTTGTACCAAGATTTATTTCTCTACTTACTTGATAGCGTATACAAATTGAAGCAGCAGGATATGTATATCGTAGTATTTTCCTTGTGTGTAGCCAGTAGTCTGGTATGACAGGACCGATAGATTTACATTATACATATATATGTAATACTCTTGTTTTATTTCTCGTGGATGTACTCTCGTTCTCGTCTGTTTTACTCTCAATCGTCCAGACTGTATATTCATCTGTTAGTTAGTTAGAGTCAATTATGGGTTCCGTTTAGTTTTTACATCAAGCTCATTAGTGAGTGATAGGACGGGATATGATAACATATTATATTGTATAATAAAATGAAGATGAAAGCTATTTATCCATTTTATCTACAAATTCCTGAAGTAAGTGAACCTATGTTATTCGGAGATTGAACTCTTGATGAAAGAATCACTAATAAAAATGAATACGTCCCCTAATTTCACCACCATTTCATTCACATGTAGGTATTGAATTGACAGGAACATGAAGCCTTTTAAACAGCAATAAAAGTTTAAGAACTCGTCCATCGAGCTCGTAAGCAAATCTTCGCACATACGAAAATCTAATGCATCTCTGTACATGTGAAGCGCAACCATGTGGTTAATAGGATGAAATTGCAATGCATATGTATGTACACATACGACAACAACAATTAATAAATATTCAGTACCTACTCGAAGAATGTTACACAGGCAAGTAGAGAGATATTTTTCATGCAAAGTCTGACAGTCAACCTCCATGGGTCACCTCATTTACAATCGGCCACATCTATTCCAAGCTTAGACGAGCAGCAACAGGTAACAAAGAGCAACACATCTTCTTTGTGCGGATAAGCACCATGTGTATTTCCACTACACACATCTTAATTGTGTAATAATACAGACAGTGAGCAGATTACACGCAGAAGAACACCTTGCCAGTTGTAATAAAACCAGAAAATCCACCCAAACGAATTAAAAAACAAAACGAAACAAAATCTTTCACTCATTAACTATCTTGTTGTTGAGTTGCTCTCGTGGTCTAAAAATAAGGGTCTACCTACTGCCTTAATTCATTCATATCTTAATTTATCAATTTACCACGGATCAATTACTGCCGATTTTTTATTGTACATCATCGGGTTCCATTTCAGCAATCATATTAAGCTGCAAGTGCTCGTAAACAATTTCAACATGTATACAAGTTTAGTAATCTTCAGTGTAATTGTTCTGCGTTTAGAGTTTGCTCACGGTACGTTCCCCTATGTTTTACCTGCTACTGTGAAGGATCTGGGAATAAGCATGGAAACACCTTCGTGGATCTACGCTCCATGGCGCACGGATGATAAGGGAAAAAGTGACTTGGAAGTAGACGGAGAACAGATTCACATTGATGGTAAATTAAATTTATCGTTATCATTAACATGAAACAAATTACATGCATATTAATCCTGATTACAATTTTTTTCAATTTTAAGCATATAATACATTGTGATCGTTATAAAAAGTTATTAGATTCTGTAAGACAAACGATTACTTAATGGTAATGTGAATTAAAAATAAAGAGTTGTGATGAAAATCTGAAGAAAATTTAAAATTGTTAATAGAATTTGAATATTTATTTATTTATTTATTTATTATTACACTCTGACAATATGATTACTTGCTTCACTAAAGAAAGATTGCTGAAACATACATGGAATTTCATCAAGAAACTGAAAGGTAAAGAAGCGGAAGAGCCGAAAAAAGAAACGAAAAAGAAACAGAAAAAGAAAGCCAGTAAAGACACTGGTTCTGGTTCTCCACTTTTAATTTTGGCCGATGACCCTGCGGATAACACAACACAGTCGTCCAGTACAACAGTTGGTATTGACTATATAACTTTCCAACCTACGGAACTACTAACTATGTATATTGATATATTGAAATAAATAATAAATGTTTGTACAACTAACTAATACTAACTAATACTAATAATAAGACAAGTATTTAGATAATTATGGATTATTATGTTTAAACAAAGTTAAATTCAATTGTACTAATGGGTTGAAGTGGCAGTTTTACAGCATTTTAAAATAAAATTTAACATCTATTAACGCTTCTTAATATTTCGGAACGCTTGATAATACTTGCAAAAATTGCATGGGATAATGCTTTATATTTTTCAAAAATTATAGGTACTTTTAATTATGTGAGGAGAATTTACATTATTATTGTCGTTTGCTTTTCTCCATTCAGCACCTTCTCTTCTCATTATTGACACCGGTAGCTTACCGGTTGCAAACGATGTTGTAAATACGGCTTCTGTTGATGATAAAGAAGAAAAACCTTCAAACGATTCTGAAAGTGTTGAGGAGGCTGACGATGAAGAAGAGGAAGATGAAGAAGATGAGGAGTACGAGGAGGATGAAGGAAATGATGAGAAGGAAACTGATGATGATCCAGAGGAAATTATTTTGGATACAAATCCCAAAGGGCCTGATGGATGTAAGGAAATAATTGTATAATTTCTAGTGTTTAGGCATATTTTTAATTGAATACATATCGTTAGCGGATGCAATGGAGCCTGCAGAATTAGATATGCTGGGGAAGAAGGCAGACTTGTACCTTCGACTGAATAAGGCTCACAAGAGTGCCAAGGATTTCGTTTCTGTATTCAAAGGAGGTACTTATTAAGCATATTTTACAAAAAGTTTTGTAGTAAGTTTACATTAGAATAACTGAGCTAAATTGTTTTTCTGCTTTTTACAGTTTACAGAGATTATGTGACAAATCGGCCCCATATCGGAATAGAATTTGGCACTAGAGGGAGATCGTACGATGAAAACTCTGCCGGAGTCAATCGGATGGGAGAAACCTGGAGCTCTTACGAGCAACATGGCAATAAATACGCACCATCTGAACCAAAGGTGTTTATGTCAAGTTACAACGTACGAGATTACCATCCACAACCATACGAATACTATACCTTCATTCCAAGACAACACAGAAGTCGGCCAGACTTTTATTACATGAGAGATGCTTATGGATTGGATGTAGATTACATGGAATACACATATCCTTACGATATCCCCTATGCTACTCAATATCATTTTTATTAAAAATTGACTAAAAGTATTTCTCTGCTGATTAGATGATCCAGTGCAAAATTTACTGCAAGCAAGTTTGTGAATGAATACTTTATTATTAGTGTAATAGTGTAAAGAGCATTTAAAAGAATATATTTAGATTACGCTGTTAGTTTGGTGATATAACCCAGCGATAAGCAAAACAATGAAATGTAATAAGCTGTGCGTACATGTGTACATGATTCTCATTGCTTCGTAAATATAATGCTATGAATTTCCACATGTATGTAGTAAATATATGCATGAAGTTTCGTACACTTCAGATCTCCCCGATGATGTCAGCATAGCAAAGATAATTCAATCCTGTATTGCGCATTTATTTATGTATGCCCAATCATGAATTGTATTGTGACGAAAAGTCATCAAGTAGAAATGTAATTTGTTTGTTTTTAATAATAATAAAATAGTTGTAACTTTTCTGTATGTACATTTTCAATTTTTAGTTAGGCATGTGTTACATTAAATTAGTGTAGGTGAGTCTTTACTACTGGTATTCTTACCAGTGTTAACCCGCGGAATTTTGATTTCTTCATTATTATTATCTTCCTGGACTTCAGACTCGAGATTTGCTGCAAAGAGGACGGAAAAATTATTTAATTAAATATCATGCGTGTAGGCATACTTTGCAGTAGTATTTGTGTCCTTACCAGTATTTCCACTGTAAACCCGTGGAAGTTTGAATGCTTCTGGCCGTTCTTTATCTAGGCTGCTTTTACTGGCTCCCAATTCGAGATTTTCTGAAAATAAATATCAATTGTAACATATGTGGCCACATGACCGATTATCGATTCATGGTTCAAAGTTCTCACCCAATAATTCACCAGGTTTAAATTTCACGAGTCTGGCAACTTCCCCTGGGCATATTTTTATCCATATTTTGAGTATATTGGGTATAAATAATTTGCTCTCCATTGGAGGATTGAGATTTTTCTTTGAGACTTTTGTTGCAATGAAACTGAACGCCAATCCGAATGCAACTGTCATAACAATTCCGTACATGGGGTACCACAGAGGGGATATAGTAAAAATTTGTATAAGCGCACTGTCATCGATAGATTTCCAATGGTCCCATGAAACGATATCAGACTTATTATCAGATGTGCATGCACTGGTGCCAAGCGTCATTACTTGACTGGGCAATTTACCCTGGTTGCCGGCAATAGTGGAGCCAATGCCAAAGAAGGCCATGAGCCCGAATGACAACACTAAGGAAATGCTCACACCCTAAAAAAATCAAATGGAGAAAATATAAAAATTCAGGGTACACACATAAGAGTAATTATGTGTAATTAGTAAAATGAATTATTTATGAATGAATTATAAATTACGATATTATTGCACCAAGGAAAGAACATCCCACACACGAAAGCTCCAAATATGGGTCCAGCGAGGATTCCTAGAAGTGCGGTGGCAGCCTAAAAAAATTATGTAAAAAGTTGCATTTACTTTCAGAACAGGATTTCTCAAATTCACTAACAAAATTTACGCTTAACTAATGTAAATCAAAAAAAAATCTTACTGAAAATATGTTTCCCATTTGTTCTGCAACGTAAACGAATGCAAATGCTATTAATCCTGAAGCTCCTGCCAGACATTTTGATACTTTTGTGAATTGGCTCTCAGTCAAATTTGGTTTCCATCTTTTCACGTAATCTTCCGTTAGGCAAGCAGAGAGTGCGTTTACGCCACTACTGACAGTACTGAAATGAATTTACACATTTTCTTAATATTAGTGCTTCTTCGTAAAAGCAGAGAAATGTCTAAATTTCTAGAAGTAATTACCTTAAGGCTGCACAAGTAATACCAGCTACGAATAAGCCCGAAAGTCCACGATACTCTTCTAAGGTTCTCATAACAAAAATTGGAAGTAGCTGATCTGAAGTATTAATTTCCTGCAACAAAATAATTTATGAAAAAATTAGCTCAAATAAAGTTTCAAATCTCAAGAGGTATATTGAATTATTGTAGTTTTAATTTTATCTAGGAAAATGTGCAATAAATTTACCCCCAGAGCTAAAGGATCACATTCGTAGAAAGAGGCAAAGATAACTGCCCCGACAAGGTAGCAGAGTCCCATTAGGAAAATCAGCCCAAAAAGATTTATAATTAAAGCCCTAAAGAAAACAGTACATAATTACAAATGTTCAAATCCATATTCTAAAAATATTATGCTAAATTTCAATTACAATTCTTCTTACTGTTTCACAGCCCTCATATTAGGTAATGAGATGTAACGTTGGATTTGGGCCTGATTGGCGTACATAGGCAACCTTGAAAGAGATTGCGGATAATTAGTTTTTGGAGAATTCGTAGAAAAGGAGAACTCATGTATAGTGACAATTCGTATCATGTGTAGTAGCGCTTTTTGGGCCCGAAGCCCGTTTGGCTTTTCTCGGGTGGGGCCAGACCTCAACCCCGCCCGATTTCTGCTAGCCCTGCCTGAAACCAGTCAGGCTGGGCTACCAGAAAGTAGTTTTTATTGAATAATTTCTAATATAAATTTGCAATTTATGCAAAATTGACTTAAGTAAATGAATAAAGTCCAAATTAAAGTATTACATTAACATTCAGAACCAATTTCAAATTAAAAGATGGGTAAATTCTATAAAATAAATTTTCCGAAAAAATATTGTTTCCTGTAATTTTCTTGGAATTATCAGAGGTACTAGTTATGTATAACCGGACCTCCAAACGTAAGCTTTTTGGCACCGCTCCCTTTGGAATGGACAACAAATAAAGCAAATTCTGATTCTCAGAAATTAGAAATTGTACTTTTGACTGACTCATTATGATGCAGTGACACTCGGTCGAGAACTGAAGTAATTCAGTATTGCTCAATGTCATCTCCATGATATTTATGTAAAGTATGTTTGTGGCATACGGGCTTCGGGCCCAAAAAATCGTGGTCCTGCACGGAAGGGCCGGGTTGGGTTAGCCCGAAGCCGCGATCGGAGCACTACTAAGCATGATACGAATTCTCCTTTGGCTTTCATTCGAATTACGAATTCATACCATTGAAAGTACCCACCAACAACAGCCGTCCAAAATGTGTGTCTTGTCCTGGGATCCACATCAAAACTAAAATTGTCCAAAATGGGAATAATTTAACTAATGCACTCCAAATCTATGAGTCAAGAGTGTTGTTTATTTTATTTACTTAAAAAATATATCTCGTTTTGTTTCAACAATTCGGTCCCACATGATGGAGAAGCCTCCGATTTTGTTCAATCCAATAATACACACGATAAGCATAGATATGAGCATGATGATGGCCTGCAGAGTGTCTGTCCACAAAACGGCTTTAAATCCTCCCTTGAGAAAATATATACCATTTACATATTGAGGGTCCGTAAAATTAAAATTGAATTTTTTTAAAAGTCGAATTTCCTTACAAACGAAGAATAGAAGATACAAACGATGAAAATGATGGCGATTAAGATGCGATGATTAATACCGGTCACTGGAATGAATTATTATAGTTAATAAGCATGTTCCGTGTAAATAACGTTTTATTATCATAGATGTAAGTGTGTTTACCTAATGTTAATGCAACCGCCGGTCCGTAAACTACCATAGCCATGAAGAAAATCTGAGAAAAGAAAAATCACAAATCGTACAAGGTTTTACGACAACTTGTTAGAATTACATTGTTTAGGCTAGGTTAAATTTAGGAAATCATGCATTTACGTACACCGTAGACGATATTTACTGTGGATAAGGCTAAACGAACTCCACGGCTGAATCTCCACTCCAAATACTACAAAATTGTAAAATTGTTGTAACTTATTTTGTATTTGTTAAGAGATAAGAATTTTAGCTTTTATGCCAAATTAAACCAAAAATGCTCACTTCGAACACTGAAGTGAACTGCAAGTTGAAATAAATCGGAACATAGATATACATCAGGCTGAGAGTCAGTGGAATGTAGCACAATAAAACCATGACTAGTTGAGTACCTTCACAAATATAAAAGGAGTTATAAAGTATTTATAAATATCACATCATTTTCAATCTTACTTCAAGTAACATTTCTTTTTTAAAAGTTTACTTACCAAATAAATAAATCTCGGATGGATGCCCCAACAGTGTTATACTACTGACATAACTGGATTTTAAAAAAAATAATAATATATCAATGAATCATTTTCCTTTCGTCATAACATGAGTAATTATTTTAAAGGGTATGACGAAATTATACGAACCTGCATAGTAAAGATAGAGCAACTGGGAAGGGGTGCATTTTTCTCCCACCCAAAAGATAATCTTCATTGTTTTTATTGTTATTGCCGAAAAATCCATAAAAAATGCCTATACCTACTGAAATGGCCAAAACTGAACCAAAAACAAGATATTCCGGCCAATCAAACTGTGGTGTATCTGTAAAAACATATCTTTGTGTTGTGCTAGAATCTCCCATGATTCTGTTGTACTCTCGTGCAATTCTTAAAGTTAGTGAGATATAAATTTTTTAAAGTAACACTCCGTGACACTTAAAAGTTTGTGTTCCAAACAGAAATGCAATTTCTGGAGCCGAGAGAAAAGTTAATTATTTGTGTAAGACGACAAATAATTTAGTAGAAAATAAGTGTTTCTGCAAATTCATTCTTAATTTTATAACTAAATACAGTGCACACAAGAATCACTGCTAAACTTTTTATAGTGTTTAGAATTGCGATTCGGATACGTTTATGTATATTTTTTGCACGTAAAGTAAAATTCTCGTATTGCCGTTCGATAATGTATCACAGTGAATTTCGTACTGTCATTTGTTAGTATAGAGGGATTGGTTTTGTGTGGCCGTAATCTATGCACACTAACAGTCGATTATCTGCCTACTTTGGTATTTTTAATAAAAAGAATACCTAGTTAGTACATGCAAAATTTCAAATGCATTAACTTACTACTGTGGAATAGCACTACAAATAAAGCAGATAAGACGGAAATTCTGTCAGCGATTTGATTGTATTGAATTGTTGATTGATTGATTGATTTACATAACAAAGCCAATCAGGAATTCTCCATAAAATTGCATTTACAAGTGTAGAACTGTAGCAGTATAGTACTCAAGTATGCATGCAAACTGTTGCGGTACAGAGATTTCTGAAACGGTTGCCGTTCATTAACTTTGATGTGTAATATCTCGCTGTTGGTTTAATTTACTTGACTTAATACCTAATAATTTTTATCTATTTAATCCAGTGTTTAGTATTGTCGCACTTCTATTATGGTGTAAGATTAGGCTCAGACGGATATCAGTCTTCCGTGAATACTTAAAACTAACAAAGCTCATAATTTTAAGCCTTATAATTCGTTTGTAAACGAATTACTACGTAACATTACATATCATGAATTAAAATTTCACACTCCCGTCTGTCATCATGTATCACAATATTAAATCGTGTTATTAATTAACCTCTGCTGTAGTCTGTTTCAACGGGAGTTTAATTTTAGCATTTAAAAAGTTGATTCACATGCAGATAAACAAAAAGATAAGAAAGAAGATTGTGACATATTAGCCAACCTAATTGCCAAATCAGACATAAATGTTTCATTTTATGTGCATACATATAATATAACATAAGAACCTTTACTAACAATAAGGTTGCCAAATTGACATTATTTTGACGCTACCGTAAACAAAGGTTTTACAAACCATTTTATTTTCATTATATTTAAGCTAATGATTAAACCTACTTATATAGGAGTATTGTAACGGAGGACTGATTGTGGATCGTGTTTGGAACACGATTTCACGATTACCGAGCTTACTGAGGGAAGTAATTGCACCATAATAGCGAAGGAATCTCAGTTGCAACTGAAAATTTCCTGTCCTATGTGGATATCATACTGCAGCCAGTGTCTCATCAGATATTTTAATCATGTTTTGTCCATTTTGTACCACCCGACAAAAATTTGAACAATTTATGGCAGAATGCTTAAGGCATGGGCAAATGTCTCGATTTTATTTCTGCAGAAAATCATTGAATATCCAATTATAAATAAGTGGCAGTCTCAGCATTAGGAGTTTTATAATAGTATGCATCTGTGGGAGCAGAACTAGGTTTGCCTCTTGAATTCTACGATAAAACATTGTAAAAAGTATATAATGATTAACTCTAAATAAATTTCTCAACTACATTTTGCATTATGATTTAGCTTTTAAGTTACAAGTTACATAACTTATAACATAATGACAAACTTGTAATCATAAAGAAGTTGGATAACTGTAACTCGTAGCTGATAATCATAACGAAGAAGTATTTTGTAATCTATTTATTATCATACAGAAGAATTCGGTGAATGTTACTTTTTCTAATGTCATCTTTGTATCCAGCATAGGTAAAATATTAAGGCTCCCCTATTTTACATGTACATTAGCTTACACATCATAGGCAAAATTCTAAGGCTTCCCTATCTTGTACTTGCTATACCCAGCAGGATCCTACACATGTTACGTGTTTGAGCCTAACTGCATTACGCTGACTACTCCTTTCTTTGTAATTTCCAAATAGTACTTTCACCAAATCTTTTCCTGTACAATATTGTATCCATTGCTACAAAATCCGAGTAGGATGAATACTCTGAAATCTTGCTAGAAAGACACACACATAAACAAAATTTGAATTAAAGATCCAATAAAAAATTATAGTTTTGTAGAAACTGTGGATGCCATTCCTACCAACGTTTCATTTCATTTCAAACAATTTCAGTTTTACCAGCTACTAATACGTAATTATAGAGGTTAATTTTTTTCTTGGTGAATATTATGGCTTAATTACTGAAAGGATTATGTTAAAAATTGTGAAAATTATTAGTCCTTTTGAAAACTCGGGCCATTATGTGGTTACATTACTGGTTCAAATGATTGCCGTGATTATACATATTATCAAATAAGACAGTACAAGTGGAGTATAAAATCTTTAACAAATCGATATTTATTTAAAGTTAAACGACAACAATTTTTTATTTGTGCTTTCCCCCACCATAATAATTGCATCTACTTTCCTGAGAATTGGCACTTGAATTATTTGCATTGTTATTATTGCTGGTGCTACTTCGTTTATCATTGATTTCAGGGAAAATGGAACTCAAGTTAAAATTAGACACACTTGAAGTGGTAGCATGAGTAGGCAAATGGTGATTATGGTGATGATGATGTTGCATATTGTCATAATGTCCGAAATGCGTTGGGTTCGAGTTCGAGGGGTACTGATGAGCAAAATTCGAATATCCTCCTGGTTGCTCGTTCTGATAAGAAACGAATGTATGTGCATGAGCCGGCGGATGCGCATGTTGAGGGGGATGAATGGGTGTTGGAGGTGTGAAGTGAAAGTCATTCCAGTCTGGGTTCTTTCTGATTAAAGCTTCAGCGCAGTAACTGTTGTTGGCAACAAAGGACGAGTTACCGACTAATTTACTCACGGAAAATGTATTGCTAACTGGAGGTTTCCTGTGTGGAGGATCAGTCATCCAATTCACTGGTCTTGACGATGCATTAGTTTGTGCAACAACTGTATTATTATTATTACTACTATTGTTGTTACTATTTACATTCGTGTTACTCGCGTTCTGGCGTCGCTGCTGTGGTTGTTGGTTAGCACTGCACGTGGAAATAGTCGAATTATTCGAAGCTACAGTGTTACTATTATTATTATTATTACTGGACTGTTGTTGTACAGGATAATGTGGTTGCGATTGGGTCTGCTGCTGATTTTGATTGGATTGTTTATGCTGCTTGTTTTGCTGGTGTTGTGGTGGTGGCTGCTGCGGTTGGGGTTGTCTAGAAACAGTGGAATGTACCGCCGGAGGTACGTTACAATTTTGGTGATGGCGATTTGTAACTTGAGACGTGGGAATGGGGTGAGAATAAATTGGTGGTACAGGCACCAGCGATGGTGGAGCCGGAGGTTCTACATGAATATGCGTTTGGGAAACATTATTGAGAGAATGTTGGTACAAGGAATGCCCTTGACTGTGGTCCAGGAAATAATTCTTATTGTGATGTGAAGAGGATGGTTGAGAATAATCTGGAGCAACAACTGAAGGATTGAAATTTGTTTTATTTGTGTTGCTATTATTATTCTGACTTTGTAAATTTGTATTTGAGCTACTGTTGGAATTACTGGATGGGTGAGGAATCTGAGGAACAACAGGAAGTGACGAGTCAGACGAATGCACTTCAGTTAAATAGAATGGAGTTGCTCTTTGTGGTGCATTTGAATTTGTGATGGTTGAGTTCCTCGGTGGGTGAAGGTAATTGGAAGTTGAATGAAGATGATGATCATGATGGTACTGATTAAAATTCATAGCTGCTGTTGTGGCGAAATCTGGAATTGGGTGTGGGGGTGCAATTGTCGGAGGAAGTTGTAAAGGAATTGAAGAATGTGGTTGTAGATTTGTATTTCTACTACGACTGGAGGTCGGCGTATGTGCTGGTACCGTAAGTGGAACATCTGCAGCAAAATTCAAGTGGAAAGAATTGTCAGTTGTTGAAGCATTGTTGCTGCTATTACCTGTATTATTGCTGTTTGCTTTTGTAGAAGTAGAGCTTTGATGTCTGTGATGATGTTGCTGCTGGTTTTGAGTTCGAGATTTACTTGTATTTGTATTCGAGAGATTCGTTGTACTTGAACTTTGTGGAGGAGGATGGGAATCTGGCTGCTGCTGCCCTGCACACAGTAAGGGGTAAGTAGTTGTATTTTGCTCTGCACTGTGAGTGTACTGTCTTTGTTTTGGAGCATTTGTAGAAGAACCGTGAGATTTGTTTTGACTCGTTGTTATACTTGATTGTGTTTGTATAACAGGGGGAGGAAGAGGGTAGTTTTGGTGAGAATTCGATGTTGGTTGGTGCATTATAGACGGATAGGAGACTGGAAGGGATGAATTCGTAGTTTGGGAGTGTGATTTCGGGTGTCGAGTAGTAGCTAAATCGGTAGAATAATTGTGTGATTGTTGTTGTGGAAGATTATGGGACTGATTATGACTGTGGGGCTCGTGTGAATGAATGTGAGGTCTGGCTGGCATATTAAATTCAGATAGGGCCGGTCTAAATAATTGAGGTTTAGGCTGCTTTTGATTTGTGTTCTGAGTATTGTGGTTGATAGATTGAGAATGAGTAGATAAGGACGATTCCCCATACGAATTTTGGTAGCTCTGATGCTGAGATGTGATAATTGTGTTGCTTTTAGCATTTTCTGGTGCCGTATTAATGCTTGTGGTATTATTTGAGGAGGAGCTGTGGAATGTTGAGTGCTGGTATGGGTAATGATGGTGATAATGATTTGTGGGTATTGGAGTAGGAAGAGGTAAAGGTGACGGTGCTGGAATAGAAGAATTCCTGAAAGATGCAGATGGGGCAGGTTGGAAAATGTGAGCTTCTGATGTGGGAGCTACAGAAGGTCTTGTTGGACAAGAAGAAATTGAGGGAACAGAGACGGAAGTTTGTGAAGTAGAAATTGTGGGGGTACTGCTGCTGGTATGCGAGGAGGAAGCAGAATTTCGATTTTCAGTGTGATTTAGTTTCTTACGAGGATGACTGTTGTTTGAATGACTGCCCACACCCGCAGATACATGGGCTTGGCTAGCTGGAATTGTATTTTGAGAATGAAAACTGTATGGATCAAAATTATGGTGTTTGTAGTGCAAATGATCATCGCTTTGATGTTGAAGGCTTTGGTGGTGACTTTGGGTAGTGTGTGTAGCAATCGTATTACTTGGAATATTATTATTAGTACTAGAGGATTTCTTGGACAATGGTGTTACTGGCATCGTCATGAAATTCAATGTATCCATATTGTGAAAATGAGATACTTCTTGCCGTGGGGGTGTCGGGGTCGGTGCAACTGCCAAACAAGTCGTTCCTACTAAACTATTGTACGTGGAAGCTGAAAAACTTGAATTCGTCGAAGCATTCGAGTTTTTGTTTTGAGTTGTACTAATACTTTTAAATGTATTGCTAGTATTTGTTTGGTGAGACTCTGTTGCGGTGTTGTTCGAATTTTCATCTGGTAGCATGGCATCAATGAAGAATGAAGAACGAGCTGCACTGAATTGTATTGAATTTTTACAGGTTGATGTCGGAGTTTCTGAAGCACTGACAATACTTTCACGGGGAAGCAATGGAAACATGGACAGAAACATTTGCGTGGGTGATATGGGTGATTTTGGTGAATGTGCTTCACCCCAATCTTCACCCAACTCCATAAGTTCCTCAACTGGAGGATCAATCAAGTCAATACTTCTTGCTATGCATTCGCTGATCTTATCAGTAACGTTTGTTACCGTTTCCTCACTGGTCTCAGCAATCTCCATTGGTGTTTGTTCTGCTTCTCTAATGGACTCTGCAGGGTTTACTTCTACGGCACCGGTAGTAGGTGGTTCTATTGTCTCCTCCTCAAGGGGAGCTTCTAACTGTATTCTCTGTAAATCATTTGAAGGGACTGTCTCACTTTCACCAACCGCTCCTGATTCCTCGTTTACTTTTTCTGTAGCAGCTACAGACAAAATGTCTTTCTCGTGGTGCAAGGAAGTACTGGCCCTTAAATGGTCTCCCAAATGAGTCTGAAGAATTTCTTCAGCCTCCTCACCAGAAACCTCTGGGACCTCTATTAAATTTTCTATCGATTTTTCTTGTACTATTACAATTTCTTTCTCCATTGCTTTCTCTTGTGTATCACAAATTGGCTTCACAACATTATTTTCTGTAATATTAGATTGCACAACTTTCTCCACACTGCTGGCTGTTGTTGTTGGTGTCTTATCACAATTTTTCTCTGCAGCGTCATCCATCTGTTCTACTGAGGTAGTAGAAGACGATTTTGACGAATTTTCATCTGTAAGGTCAATCACTTCTGGAGCTTTCTTTTGGATTTCGCTAATCTTTGGACTTTCACTTGTTTTCTCCGATGCAGTGGTTAATTTTGGTGTTGATATACTGGCTGCACTAGTTGAGATCGAATCTTGTTCAGGAGGGACAGCACTGGCAGTAGTCTTTGAAATTGCTTCTGGGGTAGATTTAACTTTCTTTTTCCTGTTCCTCCTTTTTTTCTCTTTCGGTGGCAACGGTTTTCTTATGGGCAAAATAGCAATTTTTTGCAATTGTGATCCAGATGATGGTTTCGGTAATATGCGCTGAGCGATTGTCATTCTTGTAACAATTGGTTGAGCTAAAGGATTTGGAATAGGGCATGAGGTTAGGATAATAGTTGTTGGCAATTGTATTGGCTTCACCGTAGAGGGATCAATTCGCGTAGAAGTAATTTTTGGAATTGCCAAAGGAGGAATCGATTCTTTTTCACTATTTGCTTCTTTCAAGGGGGTTCCCCCCGTATTGGTAGCAGAATTTGCTTTATTTTGAGCATTGAGGGACTGAGAGATAGAGTCTGATGTGGTCTTTTCACCTGTTGGGTAAAATGTTAGAACTATGAAAACCATAATTTTTTGTAATATTTATTTAAAATCTTTAAATTAATCTTAATAGAAACTGTTTTCCTCGCAATGTTAACAGTAAACCAAGCACAGTGAAAGTCTTACCGGTTAATTCTAATATTTTCGTAGTACCACTTTTACTGTTCGAATCTACTGCTGTTCCGTTTGCACTATTTTCTACGTTTTCAGGAGTTAGTTGCTGACTCCATTTTCCAGGTTTCTTTCCCAGCATTTTTAGTGAAGGTCCTAATGGGATCCGAATTTTTGCTTGTTTTAATAGCGTTGTGAGCTGTTTTACTCGAAGAATTAACTTATTAGCTTCATCCTGGAGCTCATTGATGAGTTTGCCTACATGAAATTTAAATATAATTAGATAGATCATTTATTAAACAATAATGTACTGTACAACTTGCAATTCATATTCTGAGTTGATACGCATAAACCATTTCATTACTTTTTTCATCGTTCTGTGATTGCTGGCTAATCAATCGTGAATTAGACAGTCGAAGCTCTTTAACAAATTGGGTTGCCTTTTCCAAGATGTCAATTTTGGGGGGAATCTTCGCAGGGTCATAATTTGGAAGAATTTGTGCTAACTTTTTAAATGCTTCGTTTAGTCTGTCTCGCCTTCTTCTTTCCCATTCTTTGTTTTTGGAGTTGTCTTTCATTTTTGTATGTAAGCATTCCACTTTCGGAATCTTATAAATATCTCCCAAACTGACGAACACAAGTGATTTCTAACAGGGCCATAGAATTTAAATTCCTTTTTACTTCAAAACACTATTTATCAACAGTTGATATAAAATACACTGTACTGTAAAACACACGACACTACAAGTATGTATATACAAATAGTACGATCGCTTTCAATCGTGCATGTGGTTGTTTCTGGTTTTGGTAAACAAAACCTTCCCTGTCCTGTGAGTTCCTTACACATGGACTTTACTCTGCTTTAATAAATTTGTTTCAAACCACAGCGCTTGTAGTTGATTACTGCCATCACCTTGATCCGATACAGCAGTTCTGTAAAAGAGATTTTACGACATACTTTTGTACTTTCATGTGGTAGTGATCACACGTATAGTTGATCCTTTGTGTTTGTACACTGTACATAGTATTTACAGTAAGATTTCAGCAAATATGACAGTAAATCAAAGTATAACCGTAAATCTTTTCATTCACCTGACCTCATATAATGAATACTTATTTTTGTGATTTTCTTCTTGGAGAAAGGTGTTTATACTAGCTTAGATTATACTGTAAAGATATTAAAATGAACTTAAACTCTGAACTGGAACTTGACAGAAAAATTGAACTACAAAGAAAGAAGTTCTTTCAGACTCTTATGGCGAAAAAGTAAGTAAACTGTTGGCTGTGTTATTCTGTCATAAAGGTTTTACTGTTGCGAGGATTAAATTCATTTAATATTGCTTATTGTACCTGGTTACACTGACTGAACTGCATAATTGTACTGAACGCCTGTAAATGAAAATATCTTTAGAGTTTAAGCACTTTGAAAGAATCTAGGACGCATTTATCGACTTATGTCTTATGTTAACTGCATAAATAATTGGGATGCGTGATTAAAATCCTTTACTATCATTGTTTTTTAAAACAAAAACTAACATTTTTGAAAACTTTCTGAGAAGAAATTCTGAGAAGGGCAGGCAAAATGCTGGAAAAAAATTCACGCACAGAAAGTTACTTGAAGTTTTACATTGCATGTGCATAGTTACATATGTACATAAATATTACACATCTCTACTAAATTGGGAAAATTTGTATTTATATTGTACGTGCTTGTACATGACATCTTGTATACTTTCAGGATTAAAATAAGGAGAATTTGGCTGCTCATTAGTTCAATTACAAATGCACATTTATTGCAAACTTTGTAAGTTTTTGTGTAAATGTTACATAAATTATATGTCATGGGATATTGGTAATTGGTGCATTGGATAATTTTTGTGTTGATACATCACACTGACAGACCCTACAGAGCGATGCTGGGACATGTCGGTGAATTGGCAGCTGAAAGAGAAAATGCTAGAAGTACGAGAGTTGCTTGCGATTCAGATAAAAGTGAAAACACTGAAAGTGTCAGCGCATGCAGTGATTTAAATGTACAGGTATGTGTGACGACGAGGAATTTTAAATTCCAACTTTAACTAAATGATTTAAAATTGGGTCATAGACACGAATATGTTTTATTTGCAGACCGATGACGAAGAAACTGACGAAGGAATATTTGAAGGAGCCGTAGCATCTCATTATTCAACTGTCTCACAGAAAAATGATTGATTGTGCACCAATGCCTCCTCAGTCGATAATAAATGCAAACAGTTTATCGTGTCAACTGATAGCGAAATAGAATTAAATTCCAACTGCTTTCATATACCACAGTGATTAATGCTAATCCTTAGACTTGGGCAGTTTCTCCATTTTTTCTCAAGTTTTGTGATCTGGTTTATCGATTCTAAGAAAGTGTTTTACTAGAGAGTATCAGTGTTCCTTCCTGGTTCCTTTTAAAATTAAAATGGTGGTTTAAGATTTATAAAGATTTCGCGTATCTATATTATGTTGTGGTGGTATTAATTTTTTAGAATGTGGTATTATAACGAACTGCGAACTGTGTTCGCTCCTTCCTATTATTTATTACATACGGTTATACTTGTGATATCGCAAAATGTTTAAATGAGCCGAGATATATATTGATACATTCGATTTGAATGTTATCCTGTAATTATTACTGAAAACGAAATAAAAAATGAAACATTTTAATATGAAAATTATCTTGGAAAATTTCCGCTAAAGATGAATACATAATACATTATTTCTCTACTGCCGTCATTGTGGTTCAACTCAACTTATAGTCTGTGTTTAACAGTAAAAACTAATGTACATACTTTCACCAGATCTAACACTGCTTTCTCTTAAAATCATGCAAGCAAGTTCTAAAGCAACCTAAGAGTTTTGTGCGCCATCTCTACTGTGCTGTTGTTATTCAAATTTATACGCGGTAAAAATTGCCAACATTTGGATTTGACTTTTTGTAAGCAAAGCTTCACCGAAAATAAGGTTTTGTAAAAGGTACGTATACGTAAGTAAACATTTTTATTTGAAAAACTACTGAAGGAAAATCAGTCGATTAAAATGTTGAAATATTAGTAACAGTCTCCTCTCACAGTTCTGGGAATAATTTGATAGAATCGGTAAAGGTAAAGTTAATTAATATACGAGTAAGTCGTCATGTTACTCAATATTTTACATTATATTTAAGTTAACTAATAAAACTCATTTAGCAATTGTGCAGATTGAGATTAGATTAGAATAAAGTACTTTTTGCATTACATGACAGTTAATGAGTTCGAAGTTAGGTTCCCAGAAAGCAATTTTAAAATAAGATTTTTTTCTCACGCCTAATTGTTGTTGCTCTATAGCCAATAGCTAAGATTTGCTGCTATTTGTTACACTCTACATTCTACATACAAGCTTTACCAATAATTTAATTCATTCATTTGTGGTTCCTTTTGTAGATAACCAAGAAAATGAGTCATAGCAGTTCGTCAAAAGGGTCTTCCAGGCGACCTGTTGTAGCCACATCGCCACCGGAAGTAATTGTATTGGACCAAGATGACACTGAATCGAATGTCTCAAGTGATTCGGCTCCCTATGGCAGTGGCACTTCTACTGTTTCAATTTCAACAGCTCCATTTCCTATCGCTGGACCGTCAAAGTCAATATCAAAATTATCGATAATGTCTCCTATAATGAAGAAGGACAAAAATGGAGAAAGAAGGGACACAAGAGAGAAAAAGTTGTCGTCTTCTAGTTTAGGCGGAAATGTTCGCAAAAATTTAGACTTTGCCCATTCCTCTCTTATAAAGCACCAACGCAGATTTATCGGTGGCAAGCATTTTAATGTAAGAAGTGAAAACCAGAAAGCAGGGTCTAAATATGATGATGATATGGATGCGGATGATGATGATGATGACAACGCTCCAGCATCTCCTGCTGCAGATGACGATGAAATTGACGATGGAACGTCTGGCTACAAAGGAAAAGATGACGCAGACGACTCTGAGATTGATGATCCAAAAGGTGTAGTTATGAAATGTTACTCGTTGATTATTGAAGTCATTTTGTGCCATTCTATCCATTATCAAAGCCCTTTTACTGTGTAATGCATCCTTAATAATATCGGTAAAATATCAATAGTTGTTTAAATACTCGTTAAATAATTCCATTTTTGGTCTGTAGGTTTAGAAGGAGCAGCCTTTCAATGTAGATTGCCATTTGATCGCCTATCAACCGCAGAGGCGACAGCATTCCCCGATGTAGCAAAAGGTCCTATTCAAACTCAAAAGTTGTATTTGTATTTGCGAAACAGAATTGTAAGTTGATTGTATTTGGTTTAATCAGTTTGCCATGGTTTAATTTCAGTTAACCCTTTTGATTACCGAATTTGTTTCTTCGAATCTATTACAGCTTCAATTATGGGTCGAAAATCCAAAAAAGGAACTCAGTTTGCCCATGGGATGGGCCAAATTGGAACCCCCTTACAACACTGACAAAATATTATTCGCTAGAGTGTTTGCATATTTGGACAGACAAGGATTTATCAACTTTGGAGTGTTTGAAAAAATACCTGTAAGCTGATACAGTAATTCAGTAATACAATGTATAATAGTGAATGTATTTGCATGCTCTGTAAATAAATATTCTTTCTTTGTCTGTACAGGTGTCTGTAAAAGCCGAAAAGTCGAAGGTAAAAGTCATTGTCATTGGAGCGGGGGTTGCTGGTTTGGCTGCAGCTCAACAACTACAACATCGCTGTGGAATGGAAGTTGTCGTATTAGAAGCTAGAGACAGGGTTGGAGGCAGAGTTGCTACATTTAGAAAAAAACAATTTGTTGCTGATTTAGGAGCAATGGTAGTTACTGGTCTTGGTGGAAATCCAGTGACAGTTTTGTCTAAGCAAATTAAAATGGAACTACACAAAATTCGACAAAAGTGCCCACTGTACGAGTCAAATGGAGAGACTGTAAGACAAATTAATTAAATATATGAGAAAGATCGGAACATTCGATTTTGATAAGGGAGGAAATTGGAAATGTATATTTTCTAAATTAAGGTTCCTAAAGAGAAAGATGAAAAGATTGAAAGAGAATTCAATCGTTTGTTAGAAGCAACCAGCTACTTATCTCATCATTTAGATTTCAATTATGTCAATGGAAAAGCTGTTTCTCTTGGAGAAGCCCTTGAGTGGGTCATAAAGTAAGTGCAATTTGATACAGTATAATGTAATAGTAATAGTTATGTTTGCCAAATTTTATACTTTTAAATTGGAAATATACTTCCGTGGTTAAAATGTTCTTTGTATTACATCTTAGGTTGCAGGAAAAGCATGTTAAAGAAAAACAAATGGAATATTTTAATTCTCTGAATGAATGTTTGGATAAACAGAAAGCCAGTTTGAGTCAAGTAAGTAATTTAATTGCTTTCTAATCTTTTTTGTAACAAACAGTTTGTATGTGATGCAAAGTGAAACAGTAGTAGCCACAATTTTCTCTTCGTCTAAATATTTCGGAAATGTTCATTTTAATATATATAAAGCAAATATGACAGTTTCCCCTAAGGTAGTTATTTCCAGTTGGTCAATTAAATAATTCTGCAATTAATTGTCACTAGAGCAGAGTTTCATTGGAAAAATAGATAGTCTTCATTTGTATTACAAAGTTTGTAATGCTTTAAAATTTAAATACTTGCACACCCTTGTTCAAAATTGCTGCCAAGGGAAATTTGATTGAGTAGAAACTTATTAAACGTGCTCAACCTCTCAACTTTATTTTTCTAAATTCAGGTGTTGCTTGCCAAAACTCAAATTGAAGAACTACATGAAAAATATAAGGAATTGAGCGAAATGCCTAAGCGTGATACCATAAAAGAGTTTGCCTTTAGGTCAACTACTCATGATCTCAACGATGCGATTAAGGTTACATGGCTTCCATTATTTTTGTTTACTACTGCTTAGTTTGTATTAAGTATCGATTTAAGTTCTAATACTATTGCTTCGTGATGTTCCCTCAGGAGTACGAGCAACGCCAAGCTGAGCTCACTGAAGTGGAAAATAAATTGCATGCCCTAGAGGCAAATCCTCCATGGTAAATTTATCGTCATACAACACAACAATAATCCATCATTTCAATTCTTTGAAACTTTAAATTAATTTAATTACGTTTTCATTATGATTGCAGCGAGGTTTACTTGTCTCCTCGTGACAGACAAATCCTCGACTGGCATTTTGCAAACCTGGAATTCGCGAACGCAGCTCCTCTTGCCAATTTGTCTTTAAAGCACTGGGACCAAGATGATGATTTCGAGTTCACCGGCAGCCATTTAACAAGTAAACGAAAAATTACTTTTTAATCTCCATTGAGTCGGTGGTAGGAAAGTCTTATTAGTTTGCTCTCACTTACCCAATCATTTGATTTGAGTTTGGTTAGAAAATCGTAACCGCATTCGCACACACTAACGGTACGTAACCAACAGCATAGTAATTTATTTTTGCGTACATACATGTCAAATGCACGGAGGTATTATATCATGGTATAACAAACAAAACTCAACAACATCCTAACACATGGTGTATAATTGACAGGTTCTCTCTCCAATTAGTTTTCCCACGCACGAAATAAATTTCGCGAAACTCCTGCTGACACATACATCAACGCAAAATACAGTGTACACACAGTATTTGCTTTGTTTTGCAGTGTGCGACAAGAACATCTTTTCAATGGTTTGCCATGTTATGCCCAGAATACACGAATAGTAAATAGGTTTTGCACGAAGTTTTCTCATTACACTTTCATACCAATACCCAGGAATATGGCCAATGCACACCGCCCTGTAAAAATTCTTAGCGAAGCGAACGTCGGCAAATCTTAATTTTGCCTATAATTACAAAAGTGTTACGCAATCTGATTGGTTGGCCGTCTTGTGTCTATCGATAGTTCCTGATCATCTACTATAACTGACGGACCAGTTATTTATCCGTATAAGGGGTGCACTTAAGTGAAAGAATACCAATTCGACGAATCTGAATTTTATATCAGCATACATATATAGTTATTTCATGTTACCAACAGGTAATATTTAAGTACAGTATAAAATATGAAGATATCTAAAGGTAAAAAGGTTGTTCTCTTTAGATATCTTTCATCTTTCGTTACAGCTGCATCTTTCTTCATACTGTCCCTCGGACAGTGTCCGACTAGCCAAATATTTGTGCAAATCATATTTGTATCTTTGGCAAAGTTTTTAAGTAAGCTACACGTAAGCTTTGGGGGATATGATGTGTGTGCAGGCTTTGGGTCTACTCGTTGTTGTTTGCCTGATGCCTTTTACTGGACTAGGCTTATTAGCGTTGCATATTGTTGTGATGGAGCACGTATGTATTATGTATGAGCATGAAATCCAAATAAAAGGGATGCATATCGTGTATCACCAGTGCATTGCATGCAATTGATACTACAATGTGATAGGAGCAGGAAAGGACGGCATTTTTCTGGTGATGTTGTAATTGACCTCCCGTAGGAGAGAAGAAAAGAAGGCGCAGCCAAAAGGAGAGTAAAACAAACGCACATACTGTTGGTTCGTTAATGATAGCAGAAGGCGGGACAATAATCACTCATTCACTCTACGTCATATTATTACAATTGCATCAGACTTGGCTTAGAATAAAAACGAAACTCTGATACACATTAATTGCACACAAGTTTATACTTATAGTCAGATATACTTATATTTAAATAAAAAAGGGATTAATATAAGTTAGTAAATCAGACGGGACAATTGCTCGTCTGGATGTGAAAACTTGTACCTCTGTTTGTACTCAACAACATTTGAAATAGTAAACCGATGCGCCTTGCTAAATGAAGTAACTTCTTTTCATTATGATTTTACAATGCCATATATTTTGGTAGTAGTGTATAATGCATCCTCAGGAAGAGAGAAATGCTAATCATTGGTATGTTTTAACTATTCCTCCAAATTCATTCCCCGCTTAATATGTCATTGTTGAGTGTCACTGTTTGGGACCTTTGTGAATGTAATGTAACGAAAGTGGGCCAATACTTTTAAAACAGTTCAGAAAAATACATACAAAAAACAATTCGCAAAATTATTATGACTCACTCTTAGAGCATTATGCTCTTAAGATTACCCATGAAGCATGTCCAACGTCCAACACACCACTTGCGTTGTGATTTCCAATCCAATGTACAATAATTAAGGTGCACGTTTACTAATACTTATAACATTATTCAGATAACATCATAAACTATTAGAGATTTAGATTCCGTCGTATGGATGGATGTTTTCATGTATAGTTCATCAATACGTTGTTTTAAATTTGATAATTGTTCATGTTCACATAGGAGAAACTTTATTTACTTGAATTGAGATCAATTTGGAAACAGTAGATGATTAGCTATGGCATAAGAAATGAGAACGTCATAATTAACTTGCCATTAATTGTAAATAGGTAGTAGAGTTAATTAAGTAAGAAGATGCTCTGTTAAAACTTTATACGTAATTAGGAGAAGAACAGAGTTATAGTATTGCAGAGATATAGAAAGTTCAATGTTACATCTTATGCCACCCTAACCGTGCTTGAGAAAAGTGAGACGGTTGACTGATCGTACAGCCAAAGCCGAAGGAAACAAGATTAAAGAAATTCCAATCTGCTTACATTAATTTCTATTCGTGAGATAATTATACTGTGAGAAGACTTGATTGGATTTTGAGCTTGCTGAAGGGCGTCCTAGTTTTATTTTTGTTCGTCTGCTCTGTGTGCGGCTCAGTAAACTTGTCATGTCTACCTTTTTAACTAGACAAGAACAAACCTTAATTTTTGGTCCTTTCGTTATGTGAGGTTCTCAGCATAAAAAACTGCAAATATGTTATTATTACGATACGCAGAGGTAGTTTCTACTATACAGGTACAACTACAGGATCGAGACTCAGCTTGTTTTTCTTATGTATAATTGCGTCAGATCTTATTTGTAGTTTATGGTCGGTAGGTGTGTTTTGTAAACTAGGTGGACATCTCTTCGTATAGGGGTGCACAAAGAAAAATGTATTAAAATGGGCTCCAATCGTGCCAAAGCGTGACATCCTGGAATTATTCGAGCTCTAAATTATACTTACCGTCGACTTATTGGACTAAATATGAATTTATACTCATAGAATCAACCAACTATTCTCTTCTGCCATCTAATACTCCCGTAGAGGTACAGGTACCATTACTGTTGTAGCATGAAACGTGCAAATAACGTAACGTTCAAGACGATCTGATCTGTTGTCTTAAAGAAAGAATTGAAATAATTTCTTTACTTTTGTGTTGGTATACTATACAATGTACTATGTATGTAGTATGTATGTACCTCTATTTGTTTGGGATACATAATATCATGTAACCACATTAGTGTGTGAAGTGAAAGAATTTATTAGGTAGCACAAATATTACAAATTTGAAGAGATCCCATCCATTCTTTTTCGTGTCACATTATTCTGGATTTCCTCTCGGTTTCCTCTTTGCGAACCAAATATACCTAAAGTATTTCACGAAAAATTTATTCTTAAGTGCTAGCTGATTGGCCTGTGATGCACAAGTGACTATACAATACATATTTATATTGTGGTTGTAATTGATGTTCAGTTAATTTGTAGAGCGGATACAATTTATATATTGTTCGGCATCAACAACACCAACACAGTACAAACACTGACACGCATGTAGATTCCCTAAAGGAACGAACGATATGCTTTCAGCAATTTGGTACCATGAGGATCGGATCGTAAAATTAACTAGCGACTGACTTGTAGCACTTACTAATATGATTTTAAGAAAGGTTGCATTATACTAACCGTTGCACAGTGAGTCACCTTATCGCGGCTGTAACATGTTTCTATGCAGTTCATTGAATTTGATGAGTAAATTTTACGTATCTATAACAGTAGTATTTAAATTAGAAAACGTACTGTGTCACGTGTGTACATTGAAACTGAAGTAGACAGAATGTGTATGTATGTATAACCTTATGCGTAATTGGATGTAAGAAAAAATACTGTTTTTCAGCTATAGGAAATTGTTTTCGTTAGGAAACATCTTGACAGACTATAACTTTATAAATTTTACTACATTTCATTCTACCTTGACTCGACTCAAGTATTTAGTGGGGTCGAAACGTTGAAACGTGAGAAATTCATAACCTGAAGTGGTTAATCTGTGAGAAAAATAGGGATGTCGGAGTGCTGTAGGTAGAATTTTCAACCGTTTCAATTCATGAACCAATGGAAGAGCTGTCCAAGTCCTTTTACTTCATGAATTAATGAATGCTACGATTATTAATTGACTCCCACTATTTTTCCATTCGCCTCCATCTAGAATAACTAATAAGCAGTCTCAACCAAAATTTGTTGTGTACCAGTGGGGTAAAAATTGTAGAGCAATGTACAGAACTTATTATGTCATGTTCAATCATGAAATAATGGTTAGCTTAGCTACTGCATTATGTAAAATACGATTAGCTTCTAATAAGCTTAAGCTAAGCGAGTACTGTGTGTTTGTACATGCATTGTTACTACTTTCAAATGTAGAGTTAGGTACTTTTGTTAACCGAATTACAGTCTTGGGTGTACATGTATTCCAGAGTACGATTCCTAATGTCTTTCTTTTGTAAAATCATAAAAGTCATAGTCCTGTCCGGTGCAACTCGATCCACTCCACAACTAACATAGGTGGTTGGTTGCCTTCGCCTTTTAGTCTCTATCTGGGGGCTTAATGTTGAGGTTTGAGTTTGTTTCCTTTCCTTTCTCCTTTCCTACTCTGGCATGGCCAGCTTGTTGAAGAAAAGTGAGAACGTGATAAGATTTGATTTGGAAATCGTACTTTAGAGACAGGTTAAAAAGGGAAAATGAAGCCTCTTTTCTATGTATGTATACTACATATTCTCCTTCCATATTGGTTATGGTTTGATTGCTGCTTTATGTTTCGTTGGCCCGTGTGGCCCTAGAGGAAATAATAACTATGTATTCAAATAATAATGGCAAGTGAGCATCTGTCGCTTTTATGAAGATTTCTCTACTCGTAGTAGATCTTTTCCTTTTGGTGTGGTTTTTGGTTTCAGGTCATGTTTGTAGTAAGGTGAAGATTAGCTCATCGAAGTCTGCTGCTTGCATCATTTCTGAATTGATGAATGGAATAGAGGAGCGTGAAGTGGAATTTTCTATGTAGGGCATAACATAACAGATAAACAGATATGAATGTATGTAGGTAATTGGTGAGGGCTCCCGGTGCCGGTAGATTCTCCTGAAATTTAGTGGGTGGATTGGAAGAGTGCTACAGAGAATGAAAGGAGAAATTCTACGATACACCAGTTTCTCAGATTAACCACGTACACTATTTTCTGTGAGTGCGCATTGAGCCAGGTGCGACGATAAGAAAGCTGTAAACGTTCAGATAAATAAAAACGAGACAACAAACGCAAACTCTAGTACGACTATCAGACATACCACTTGATAGACTTTTTATTTTATTGTTATTCTTCATCGTATTGATTTGAATTCATGTGGTAATTTACACTAGTCAGTTTTGAATACTTGTACAAAGTACATTAAGAGTAAAAATTTGAACTGTGTCCCACGTTCACACACATAAGAACGACATGTGCTGGTAAGATTTATTTAGCAAAGATGGGCAATGTTGAAAACCGTGTTGGGACAGATGAGGTTGAGCTGAGCACAGGGAAGATGTGAGAAAAGATCAAGAGGGTAGGGCAGAAGCTAATCAGCTCACAGTACTTATCTGCGCATAAGCTCGTGTCGAAAAAGAAATGAAATGATAGCAGAGCTCATTCTTTCTCTTGTATCATTAATTTTAGGCGTTGTTGGAGGGGATGAGGTATGTTGTGTATGCACCATGTGTGTACTGTTTCGTGTGTGATTCATTGCAGCCAATTGTCTTCGTTTGTGTACCTCTCTTTACTGTCAAGTCCATTAGCAGTGGTGTAGTTTTTGGCTTGTAGCAGTTAAGGTAAGTGAACATGAAAAACTAGCAATCCAATTAGCCCTAACTAGTGTAATCTATAACGATGCCATTGCTTTCGCCTGTTGTTTCACGATGATAATAATAAGATATGTGTTGTTCTTCATTTTGGGTCCCTTCAAAAGCTTTACTCGAAGTTTTCTGTGTGACATGAAGTAGGCGCTGGCTTCACATCCCCTTCGGTAGGTATTAAGGCACATTTGGTGTATGCAGTATTTAGTAGGTGCAAGAACTTTCAAGACACATGTAGTATCTGTAGTGTAGTAGGCCTGAAATACTGAAAGTGAGAAATAAGAATAGCTTGTAAAGTTGAAAGTGTTGTGTGGGTATTGTGTAATACTATGATGCTGCAGGTAACGATATGGCGCTTGGGTATACTTTTTAACTATAATACAACTTTGCAGCGTGGTTCATTTATGTAATTGTAGTGTCTCGTACGGATCTAGTGGCAGTGGGACAGAAGGAGCTGTTGGTAAGAGCAGTAAACTGGGAGCAAATCTTTATTATTATTGTTCTCTGATGTCTGTCTGCAGGGTGCCTCTTGTTATCTCATATTACTCACCTAAACCTGACATTTATTTGCGGTTATTCAGCCCCTTTCTTCCTTTAAACAGAACTTCATGCGTGTGTGAATTTGTAGATTTTTTACGTGGTCGCATGACATTCGTTCGTATCTGCTACACTTTAACTATCTTCTCTTCCTGTCCTAGTTAGAGGAGAGCTTGTATATTATTCTTGTGATATGCTCAATGCTGACTTTCATGGCGTTTTTATGGGGTGTGGAGGAATTTTTGAGTTGCCGTCCATTTTCTTTAGAGTCAAGTGAGTGAAGACTATTCTGGGGCAAATACCTTTTAATAACAGTTGGTACGCCAATTTAAATTTTCATTAAACGAGAAATTAATTATAGTTATAAACAAGGTACAGGTGTGTACATGTAGTTTAGTTTGAAAATATTCGTGAAATTTGGTATTTATTTTTGTGGGTGGACAAGAGGATCCCCATTCACATCTGGGAAGTTTTATTAACTCAATGTTCGCATGGTTTTATGTGTGCGTACTTTATGGCAGTGATCTCAAAATAAATATATAGTCACAATTACTTACGTAATTGACATTGGCTCTCCGGTGTATTCGTAAAAATTGTACAAATGAATTCATTCAGTTCACAATTGTTCCAAAAACCTTGTAGTACAGCTAGCAAATAAGATAGAGAGGTACTGGTTACCTTCTAAGTTAAGTTGACACCTTAATTTAATAAAGCTGACAATTCATTTCAGTAAACAGCAGTAACGTGTTTAAGTAACCACAATCATAAACTTACCCAGAAAGCAGCTACGACATAATACTGCATTACATTAATGAAGTTGTTCGCCAATGCAACTACTTCTCTATCCACAGAGACTTGAGTGTGGAGACGATAACATGAGCTAACAACCACAAATAAACAGTCTTAGCAGAGTCTCAGACCGTCCTTTGCCAAAGTAAACGTAATTTATTTGCTTATTTTGTGTTCTATTCAGCTTTTTTACGTGTGTAACCGAAAACTTTAGGGTAAAGTTTATTGGTAAAAATGTACATATGCGAAAGAGTTAAGTGTGTGCACAGTGAAGCGACAAGACAAGTGACTCTGTAGTCGTCGTAAGGAATGGAGTGGTGTGGCGGATTTGATGTTAATGGTGGCGGAGAGGGAATAGCACGAAAGATTGCAGTTATAGATTAAACGAAGAAGTTGACGTACGCTCTTGGTCGGTGTAACTAAGCTAAACGGAGGAGATGAGAAAAAGGAGCTAATAAATAATTGGGAATGCTTGTTTGTGTATGAGCGAAGGGGTAAAAGTTGGGAATGAGATGAAATAAAATAAAATGAATGGGCAAATTGCTCTGGACTGGACAATCGTGTAAATTGTGTCTCTGTTTACTGTCTGTGTTGTCCTACCCGTGCGGTGTTCTCTGTGACATGCTGTGGACGGCAGGTTTTTCTTCTGTTCTACAGATCTCTGGTAGCTAAGGTGTTTTGTTCTATAAAAATACAAATATTACACAACACATGAGCCCTATAGTGGACGTGAACTGTTGGCTACTTAATTTTCGCGTATAGCCAGTACTATAATACTATGTATAGTGTTGAGTCCTACTGTTGCCTATATGTGTAACTTGATATTATGTGCAAGATGGTTTGTACTGGTTCGTACATTTTTGTCTTCTACAACATGTATTTGCTGTTGTGTACTTTCTTATTTACCCACATACATACAAAGTATCGGACTGGATTTTTCCTTGTTCACCGTAAGACAAGAAAAGATGAGAAAGACATTGTAGTTTGGTTGCACAAGTGTCAAACGTTTTTCTTCTTGAGAGAATGTGACATCATGCATGCAAGGAAGATTCAAGCTGGTTGACTGCATGAGATAATATTTTACCTGTCCAATGTAAATTTTATGCACGTTCCTGTGTCTCTTGTTTTCCATTGTGCGTAGGTATTACACAATGAAAAAGGTCTCTTTGTCGATTCGCTCATTCTCTCTCTCTCTCTCCCTTTCTCTCCCATAGCTTTGCCTTTGAAATGCAATGCATTATTTATTTTTCTCGTGAAATTACTGCTGCATTCATTTACATCATTTTTATGTAATTTATTGGAGACCATTTTCTGTGTATCCTGATTATTCTCACAGTGACAAATTGGTTGAGGATCGTAAATGACAAATTTTAATATTTCATCTCACACGATGCTGATGCTGCAGTGATAAACTGTACTTTTCTCGTATCTGTACAAGGGTTCTCGTGAACTTTATAATTTGTATTGATATTAATTCAATGCCATGTCTGTGTATATCAGATTTGCATTTACGCATTTTTGATTCTCATTCGTTCCATATCGATTTGTCAGATTGCTCAGGAATTTCCTCGATAAAATTCTGCTTTCATAGTTTATTGGCAAATTACCATTCGTGTAGGTGTGATATGCAAAGTACCATGTGTACATACACAAGAGTAAAGTAGATAGCATGTAAGATGAGTTGACCATGAATGACGGAAAGATCGATTTTGATAAATCGTGGATGCATTGTGTATGTATTATTTTTCCCTTTATTTGACTTGTCTCTATGCATTATATTAGCATTGCGGATGAAATTCTGCAAGTTGTTTTTTTTGAAAAAATTACTACCCTTTGATATGATGCGTATCTGAAGTTTGACCATAATAATGGATGTTTATGGGATGGGGAGGAGTACGACTTCAAGTAATAAAGAAAGGAAATGAAAAAGGAATTCCAATTTGTTTGGCTTTGTTTCATTAGCAAGAAAGTTGGGATGATGTATACCATAAAATATAGTGCTATAAGTGTATGGTAGCTTTAGTATGCTGTAGCTTATTAATCCAATGAAATCAACTTGTAAATACATTAAGCTACCTTTGTGTGTTCATTGTTCACTTATTGTCAGTTATGACGAATTATTGAATAAGTAATGCGCCATGCCATAACGTAGTTACTGCAGGCAAACTTAGGGCTAAATACTAATTGTGCCTACAAAAAAATTCTACCAAAAAATTTTTGCTTCTTAATTTTAGCAGTAGAGTGAATATATAATGAAAGAACCTCGTGTTATGCATTTTCAACTAAATAAAATTACAATACTTACATACAATACAATATGCATTCGATATCCATGGTTGGGATATTGTTATGACTAGTAACGAAATTAGTTTTTAGCTAATCAAAACTAGTCTTCGTAGGTTTACATTTTCTGCATTAAGAGAGGTAAGGACGAGATAAACCTTAAGTAGAAAATGCAAGTTTAATAAAATTTAATATTACCCACATGCTACATGTTTAAGTTCTCAGGGAGTTAGGAAACAATAAGCTCTTTTTCTTTATTGTCGCCCAGGAATTGTGTATCGCAAAAATGAAGTGTACCGTATTCATAAACGAGTAAAGTACGCATTATAAATAAATGTGTTACTTTGGTAAATAATGACGTAGTTGCCATTAGATTGTAGTATACTGCAGCATTGGCTCCTGCAATCTCGTGCAATCTGCGTTAATGGTAGTTTGACTAATAAAAATAAATGAAATTTTACACTTTACTGTTAACTAATCAAAAGTTGGCTACAGAACACTTTTCTTATCAGGGGCAAGTATTTATTTGATGGAACGTAATTTAGTTATGAGATATAATTCCATTCACAGTTATCTTGAGGCATGGAGAAGCTTGATTTTCTGTATGTTTAGGCAAACAGCTCTGGGCTTGTGTGAGGTATTACATGTAGGTATGTAGTAATATCAGACCCTTTTCATTAACAAGGAAACCCTGAGAAACGTATGGCCTGCTAAACAAGATGAGTGAAGCGAGTAAGTCCAAAGATTTTTTCCATATCTTAACAATTTGATTTGATTTGTTTTTTTGTTGGTGGAGGAAGAAGGGAATAATAAACACAATCGACTTATCGTAAATGTAACGTAAATTGAGTCTCTCTCTCTCTCTCTCTCTCTCTACGTAGTACAAAGGAAGACAAGCAAGAGAGAAAGATACCAGGAAAGTGGTAGCAAGAGTCTCGTTCCACTTGTTTAGAGTTTTAGCTTCTGATGCTCTGAGAGAGTGTTTGGTTAGGTCGACTTGCTGCTACGTTCTGCTGATGAGTATCAGTGATAATTTCTGACTACTACACATTAGGGTTGAGCTTATCTTGGCCACGACTAGTCTTTCTCGTTTACCAGTGTGCTTGTGCAGTTGGGGCGAGAGCGAACTAGAAGACGATATGATATGAAGCTCCTATGCATAATATGCATATTTAATGGCCCAGTCAGTGTAAAATACCACAGTGGGTCTTCACACAGTGAAAAGCGAGAAGCCGAGAACTTACCTTGTAGTATTTATGTTATGTGTGCAACAGAGTAGATGCACGGTATGTAAGTAGTATTCAGTTATTATATATCTGTAAGAAGACAAAAGTAAAATCGAAGAACGAGATGGTAGTAGTGGAAGGGTGTACTCACTGTGAGCGATGTTATTTGGTGATTCTAAAAGGCATACTATAGAGGAGAATTGCGCTCCTGCCCCATACTGGAGTGTGTAGGTAAGTGTAGATTTCTCGATCAGATCTACAGTCTGATCTCAATTACTAATTTATGACTTGGTTTGTTTTTCTTTCCTGAAGGTTTGGTTACATTAATTGCTTTGCCATCCTCTGCTCATGCATGATGACTTGTATCATCCGAACTATAAAGTTCGAAAGTCGATGCAGAAAAAAGGCTTAAGTGTGGTGTGGCAGTATAATAGTGATAGTAATGGCAGTAGACCAGTCCACTGGTGGTGTGTGCACTTGCTTGCACACACAAGGCAAGTCAGTAGTAGTTGTGAAGTTGATGTGTTTGGCTGAATGTTGACAAGCTGATTTTCAGCTTTATTCTCAACTTGTAAGTATGTATATATAGTGAGTTCCTTTGGAGGAACTGGAAGTTTTTCCATTCTTCATTTCATCTCTCGTTGTTCGTTTTAATGTCGAGTGGCTCGGTGAGGTGAGTGTGCATAGGGTATGCGTTGTCGTGCAATGGTTGCAGCAGGCCCAGAACAGCAACCGAACCGATCTGGTTATTATGAGCGTTGATGCGATGATGGGATGTTTGTTATGTATAACGTGGTTTAATATACTTGGCTAAAACAATAAGTTAAGGTGTAACGATTACTTAGTAGAAGAGTTGTGTGTTAGTATAGAAGCTAGCAGACTTTTTACCCCCATTGTTTCTCATGCATTCTATCCTTTTTTCAATGAGGGTATTAATAATAATATCATATGCATAAATAATATCGGCCATTATATTTAGTTAGTTGTGCAAGATATTCAACTGGTTGTTAGTGTAGTTTACTACGTCTGCTAGGTGGCAAGGAGCAGTATTCTGGCTAGACACGTAAATGGTGAAAAGGAGTACCTATTGTACATATTGTTGGAGGAGAATGCACATATTGCGGTGCAGTGGCAGTGGAAGTGAAGCCACTCGGGAAATATTATGTACAAATGGTGAGATAGGTGGGTCGTAGTTGACGGCTGACTTGGCCAGCATTCCTTATTTTCATGCAGAGCGTGTGGTTCTCATCTATTTCGTTGATGGTGGCATAAAATGAAGGCAATAATAATAATAATTGTTTCTGAAGGCAGAGTCAAGTCAAAGTTTACCTACACCACACGGAATCTTGTGGGATGAATATCCTATTACACATTTTGCATAATGCATAACACTCTTTTGTTAGTTATGTTATGATCTGGATTGGATTGAATTTGATCCAATGCTTCACTCTCAAGTGAGCAGACCCACATTATTGTAAATTAACTGCCGCACTGACTACCTTTGCGCCTTGTACTAGTAGGCATGTGCTTATTTCATACAGTTGTGAATCTTTTTAATGGATATTTCGTTAAAACTACTGCAACATTGCATGCAAATGTATTTAATATGAATACATCGAATGCTTTTGTTCATTTTAAAGTGGAAGGAGTGCATGCAATGATTTATATAGTGAATATTTGCCAAGAATTTGTTTTCTAATCTTATTAGTTCAAAAATGTAAAATCAGAGTGGAATTTTGTATATGTAATATGAAATATTTCATGTTTATTTAAATTTCGTGCATTCTATTTTTTATTTTCCACATCCAAAAATGTATTACTCTCTTTTGTAAAGTGTTTGAATCCGTCCATCGAAACGAACGAAAATTGAGTGTACTTACTAACAAGTGTACACATATATTGGATGTGTTGCCTTAAATACATAAGTGTAATAGTGCAATGTTGTGTAACATACCACGGTGGATATCTTGTAATGAATGAAGTAGAATGGGATGCTTAGTGCACAGTGCGCGAGAGATATGCAGAGATGTGGGAAGAGTGCTGACGATGAGCAGATGAGAAAGGTTTACGGAGGGCAAGATCCTGTCGTATAAATTAAGAGATGCAAGCAATTTACGATGACCAGTTGAACAGATTTCTCATTCACCCCATGATAATGTTGTCCTGGACATTTTTATGTCACACGAGGAGTCTCATTTCATTTATTTCGTTTTATTGTGTGTATTGTGTAAGTGCCATTGACTTGCACAGTTTGTACTGAAGTTGGATACACATAAGCACATCAATTCCACTTCACTTATTTGTACATGACGGACTCGCTCACGTACTGCTGTCTTTCTTATGGCTCTACCTTGCACTTCTTATAAAACGTATGTAGTTTTTCACACTGGTTACCTATCACCTATCACAATACGTATCTAGATAAGTGTCTAGTATCGTGTTTGTACATTCACCATTCGTATAGATAGATTGTGTTGTTGGGTTGTTTTCAGATTCTACCTTTGTCAGTTTAATGCATTCTGCATGTTACTGAATGGGATTGCCCATTTAAGTAATACAGTAATTTATGTAAGTACAAATGTAGCACTTATGTTCCTATTCTACTTTAGTGCTAAATCCCAAACATTTTTTAGGTGTGATGTTTATTTTGAGAGCTGCGTCCTATTCAAATAATGCTTGTTCTTGGCAGGACTACATATACAAAGACCGTCTAATAATAATAATATGCAAGTCCACTAGTAGGTTGCCAATTTAACGTTTGCTAATTGTAAGTAATCACGTGACACGAAAAAATCTGCCTTGCCTCTATTACTATGCTAGTTGTATAGAAGGGTTGTTTGATATAGCAAAAATAAGAATCAGGTGCACGCAGCTTTATCCATGGTACGGAGAATCTTGTTGGGAGTTGTGGAGCATGTTGGCAGAAACATGAGACTGCTAATGTACACATGATAACCTACCCATCCTTTAATTGATGTTGATAAGTAGTTGTGGCTGCAAGCGACGAAGTAAGTGCTGTATTAGGCTGATTGTTGTGGAATGAAAATGATGGTTGTGGTCAGTGTACTAGATATACATTGAGGTGCACTATTACCATGTACTAACTATCTGTGTACACAGTGTATTCGATGTGGTGTGAGTTTGCCTAATTGACCGGATCGTTAGATAGCTTTTTGCTCTACGGATGGCATCTCGTTAACGATTTCAAACCTATCGTTTCTGAAGGGTTTATTGAAAGAGTAACGTGATTGTCCTGTAACAAGCATTGGGTTGGCATTGGATTGGCCTGCATCCTGCTATAATATTGTGGGGATGTTTACTCGTTGTTATTCAGTAAGTCAATTGATGGAATAGTAAATGCCAGGGGACATACTACCGATTGCAGAAAATCGCAGAGAACAATAATTTACATTAATTAGCACATTTAATTGGTATTTGGCAAGAGCATATTCGGTCGTGAACCATGTACAATGTGGAATTTTATGTCCGTTCTTTCAGGTAGTAGCACATTTGTAGCACGATTGAAGAATGCTCCCATTTCAGCAATACGCTGAATATTAGAATACTTAATTATACATCGTGCAGTCCGGAGCTAATGAAAAAATAGGCTACCGTCTATGTTTATTTGACTGATATATGTTAGTTAAGCAGCACAAATGGCTGCTGTTCAATTACATTGGTCACCGAAAGGCTAGTAATCAACTCCAGGTTGCATGTATCCCCCTCCCTCCCCAATCAAGGTGCATTTATGCATTTAATTGTGGGTTGTTGCTCCAATTGCACTCATGTGATACGTGTGTTATTTTTTCTGTTCTGCATTCAAACATGTAAGCTGTGGTTGCAAGAACAAGTTACGACTGCAGAGTTTCTGACAATGAGTTTGAATGATAATGTAGTAGTCTTACAATTACTAAATTGCTTATTTAATATTTTGAAAGTGAAAATAGGTACTTACATGCGGATAAAATGTGCAACTAACTAAATAATACCAACGGTAGTTAATGCAAATTTTTGTTTTAGTGTACACGCGTTTTGGAGTATACTTAAGTCTTTGGGGAATTCAAATGTAAATACTGTAATTTTGTGAGCTTCAATGTTTTTTCGTTTCTTTGTCATTCATGAGACAACAAAGTGACATCAGGGAAATATGTAAAAGTAGCACAAAGGAAGAGTCTCATAAATATATAACAACCTTGACTACTAGTACAATAGAAAAGGTATCTTTAGGAAGATCTGACTTCTGGGCTGTGAAAAAGCTTCTTCTTTACCACTTTCGGTAGTTTCGGTAAAATCAAAATCAAGCTGAGCCTAACAAACAGAGAACTCATGTCTCTCTCCCCTTTCAAATTGTTTTCACACAGTAAAAGGTTGAAATACAATTTTCCATGTGAAAGAAAGGCCAAGAGGATCGGAATATCGTAATTTCTGGCCTGGCCAGCTAAAATAGTCGCTCTCTGCTCGCAGGGTGTCAGTCGCAAATCATCCGGAAATAATAGTATTTGCGTCAGTTTGGATTACATCACTTGGGGTGAAACAAAAAAGGAAGGGGGAAAAGTAAAGTCAGGCCGAAATCTATTTTGTCTTCTCATACCAAGAATATAAATTACCTCAACTCTTGGAAATAATAATAATATTAGGCATCTCTACTCATCTCCGACTAACAACAAGGTACTGTACCAAAACGCAGTACTAAGATAATAAAGTATGAATACCTACCTCTAATTCTTATATTATATGTATCTGGTAGCACTTTTAATGTCTCAAACTTCTTTGTAGTGGGTAAAGTGTGTGAGTCGTGTCAGATCACATCACAATCTTTCCGTCTCTAGTCTGACCGTATGGTCCAGTCCACTTTGTGTTGCATTACGATACCTGCTGCTGCATGTGTGTGCATGTCTGGATATTATACTTACTTGTAATAGATAAGGATCGGCTCACATCGCATTCCCTCATCGGTGTCAGCAGTTGAGTACGTTTGGAGATGTGCGCCAAGAAATTTGGTAGCTTAAGCTCAATTATGAAAAATAAGGCATATAGTGTTGTAGCAGGTATTTTTTCCACATTTGAAGTGCACACACAGATCGGCTCTCTTTTTCTCATTAGTGCACGTCTTTGTTCCCAATCGATTTCAACTGATGTCAGTCATGTCAATATTATGTTTGCTCTTATTCTTTGAGTTGTCTTGTCGGAGGCGGGTCGGCGTGCCTAATAAACTATAAAGCTTGAGCTAAATGCTCATCAGATCTGAGCTAGGTGGGGATAGGGTTACCTTCTCAGTAGTTATTGTTAAATAATTTTTCCTTTCTATTTTACTTTGTGTTGTTACGAAGACTTGTGACTCGGCTAAAGTTGACTAGACGTGGTCTTTCAAATAAAATTAAATCAAGGTTACCATTTACTCTCATCCATACACTGTTGTTGTGAGATGAGACGAATACATTGAACTCGACCAACATTCAATTGCCGCTTTGACTTTACATTTTAGAAAGGTAAATCCGTGACGTAGTAGTCTTCATCGAATTGTGGGCAACTATCCAGAGGATTCATATCTGCATTCAAATTGCCGTGTCTGTATAATGCATGATTATAATTTCGCTTTCGTTCTTTTTTGATTGTGAAGTGTAAATTAAATGCTCTCGCTGAGCAGCCAGAGCGCACAACATTCTGATCGGTTCAGTGACAGTTAATTCTACGATTCTATTGTGTGGTGTACATTCCACATTTTGTACTTTTGCATTACATTGTTCGGTTTGCGGTGAGCACCTCTGATCTGTCCGTAACTTATAATTCGAAACTCTTTATTTGGATTATCACAATTTAAAAAATGCTGACTTTAATAGAGTTCGTGTTTTTGTGGCGTCTTCGAGCGCTTTTATAAATTTGTACATGTCTACCCATTATGTAATATAATTAGTTCTACCACGTGTGGTGTTTCGAGAAATGTTAATATCGATATTTACATGTAAATATATTCTGATTAGTCGGGAGACAGAAATTATTTTCACCTATTGAATGCATGCTTCAAATATAAATAACTTGTATTTTTGTGTTTCTGCATCAATGAAATAAATACAATGACATAATATTGAGGTCTGTGGTGTGATTTAAGCCCGAATGGAATTTTTGTACGTTTTAATCATAAAGCGAGAAAAATGATATAGATTCTGTATCAATCTTTCAAATTTGGACTAGTGTAACTGGAATCTAAATCAAAAGGTGGATTTACCAGATTTTTTCATAAAAAGGAAAGAAATATTTTTCGGGTTATTTATTTCTGAATATGATGACAGTGAGAAAAATGGAAAAGATACCTTAAGGACGAAGGGAAGAAACGTAAAGACACAGGACAACTAGCATGGCATGGCTTGACTCGACGATCCTGATGATTTGAAAAACAAATAGGTAGGCATGGTGGACAAACAAGAGAATTCCTTAATAAATGCATTGCATTGCATGACATCATGTCATGCAAAGACTTTAAAGGCTCTGTTTCAATACAGATAATCTTTGTAGGTTGAGTCTGCTTATGAGTCTGCTCTGGTAGTGATGTGGCGTGATGTGAGCGAGTGAGACGCAGTCAAGTCACTGTTATCATCTCGTCGATAACTTACATGCAATGTAAAATTATAATAATGCTATCTAATTCAATCTTTGTTTCCTTGCAATAGTACATTGTTGCATTCACTTAAGAAAATTGAATTGACGTTATAAAAAAGAGTAATCGCTTTTATTTGAGCTGCTGCTGGATCAGCTGCTCTTCGTATAGTGAGTAATGCCTAGTCTGCCTCCTTGGTTGGTAGTGCACAAATAAAAGCTTCCAGAGGAAAACCAGAGAAAAAACAAAAAGACACGATAGTGTTGGATTCTAAAAGAGAATAATTGAAATCTTGTTGAAGATTTTCAGTCTCTCTTTTGAATCTAATCATAGGCTTGACACACAGGGATTGAGCCAGATTGGTATTTTTGATTTCATTGTCCAATGCACTAAAGTATTGGTCATTCGCTGGTTTGGTGGTGCTACAGATGAATTTAAAATTAGACGATAGAACATTAAGATGGGCTTAGGACTGGAAAAGGGACTGAATTATTTCTTGTCTTGTCCTGTCCTTCTGTCTTTTCTAAAGTTAAATGTTGGGGTCTTTCTCACGTCGAGGAGCTACCATTGTGTGCCGTGTACTTATCTGCTATTTATTTGTGTATTATCATTTGTAGTGAAGTGTTAGTTGAATTATTCAGCGAGTAGACACCAGATACTAGTAAGTACATACAACTGAATCGTGTATTCCCACTAGCCTATTTAGAATTGGTTTGACTTGACTTCCAACTTTTATCTGATGATATAACATAATTCGTGCACGCAAATCACTGTCTTCTTGCCTTCCTTAGCATGTCCTTGTCTAAAAGTCCACTTTTCTCTTTCTGTCTTTCTTTCGTTTCTACGGATGTAGTGTATCCATTTATTCTGATGTACTAAACTAATGGTAAGACTATTGAATACGGAATTGGATACGATTGCGGAGGCACACGTATTTTTTCCCATCTCCACTTTTTAGTAAACGGTCCAACAATTCAATTTCTCCGTCTCGTTTACTAACCTAGTGTGAAATAGAATGGAGCAGAAAGAACATACGTAGGGGCAAAGCTGTAGAGACAAGGACAAGACAATCAAACGATTTTCGTAGGCTGTTCTTGACTTGTGTATTGTTTGAACACCGTGAACGAGACCCTAATCAAAGCTTCTTCACGCATCTTGACTTTTTTGTGGGTTTAGGAAGACTACAGCGTAACAGCTTGTTGAGGAAGATTGGATTTGATGATAGAATTTGAAATAATATTATATCATGATATCAGCAGACAAATCATAATTCGTCGGTAAACATTCTTCTACTAGCCGTACATATGCAAGGCTGGCTGAATTTTTACTGCTGTCAGTGTAAAGTATGTGTGTTTTCATACAGAAAGATAAGTAATTTGAAAAAAATCCTAGATTTTCATATAAATAATTTGCTCACTGCAAAATTTGCTATGAATGAGTCTCCTTTAAATCTGGTGCTGTGGTACGTATAAAAATACTTTGCAAAGAGATCGAGTAGATAATAGCACAATAGTAATTTTGGAATATTTAATTATAAAACTGGGCATAAAAATGCACAAGGTCTTTAGGTCAATGGTTCGTTTATGGCTTGCGATAATAAGAAAATTACAGGAATAGAGTTTTTGGTTAAATTGTTGGGTTCGATGAAAGGAAGGCGGGACCTCAGGAACAAGTTGAGTCGAGTCCGGCTGAGCAATTGCAATTACCATGCAAATCGTCTACTTTTATTTGTTTAGTCCTTTGCTTAGGAAGGCAGGTGATGAGGAATGCATATTTTGAGCAGGTAACTTACTTCTTTGGGGAGGTATGAGATCAGCCTTTAAGTAAATAGGATAGGACTTTGTGCATAAAATGCTCATAACCAGATTCACTCTGTGTATGTGTACAGTGCACTGCGTGTGTAGCATTATGTGTTGCCTCTAATACATTATCCAAACATGCGACACATGTATACGTAAATTGTATTATGTGTTGCTGCATACTGTAAAAAGTGAAATAACCAGATACTGCATTGCGATAGAGTGAAAACCAAGTTAATATTATTATGAAGTAAAGCGTGTGAGCTGTATAGCGAAAGGTGAGGTCCAATAATGTTCTTATGGGAATAAAGTGCAAATGCATACCCACAGCTTTGGTGTTGTCTGTTGCATTTGGTATTTTATTATGTTACGTTATGTTCCTTGGCCTCAGTGCTATTATCATTACATGGTTATTTATTGTAGCTCATACCAATTAGTACAAGTTGAGTGCAGCTATATGTATATGTATGAGTTAGGAGTTATTTGGTGATGCTCTGCGTAATGGTACTCTTTACATACAGAAGAAGATTCAGCTGGATTTGCTCTGCCTGCACGTATTTGTGTAGCTTTTACCTACAAGGCGCTTTTCCTTCTTAACTTCTCTACTAGTTTTACAATTATCGTTAAGAGTAAAGAGTTACGTTTTCTGTACATTCACTGTGTATTAAGTGTATGTATACGGGCTGCTTTAGTGTCCATAAGTTTGTCAAGAAATACGATGAATTTTAACATGTAATATAATCTTGTCCAATGTAGTTTAATATTTCAGAGGTGGCCAATGTAAAAAAGTGTTGTTATTACTACAGTCTGTATAATTGTATTATTATAGCATCTGTCCGGTAGTAAGTTATTTAGTCAGTTGCATAGATTATGTATACACGTCTCGAGTCTCAAGATAAATGTCTTGGGTTGAATTGGCTTAAGTCAAATTGAAACTGCAGCTTGCTCTGCTCTGTGTCGGATTTTGCAAACTTGACTAAATTATACGTATTTAATGCTTATATATCTCTTATGTGTAATGATAGGGTTTGCTTGCACACAGTTTTGTTCAGCAGTCGGACGAAAAAGAAGAACTGGGGTAGTCCAACAATGAGATGAATAATCGGACTCCTTTTTTCTACTTAATCTTTTTAGTTAACCAAACTGAGTGAGCGAGTGGACTGTGCAATGTATTTAGTACCTGTGTATCAAGCGCAGGATGCATGTGTGTGAGTGCACGACCACAGTATCTGATGGGCAAATTAAGTTGAAGTTTTACGCAGTAGATTTTCAGATTGAGAATTACCTTATTTGTTCAAACGATGGGAGGATGATACGTTGTAATTTATTTGAATTAAAGTAATTCCAGTGGTAGATTACCTACGGAAGACGGATTTCTGAAAATAGTAATGTCTTTGTGTGGGAGCGCCTTGTACAACTAATCCTCTGAAAATAAATTGTGCACTCCTAGTGTTTTTTTCCAGCTTGTTAAGTAAAGAACACTACTTAAGTAAGCTTTAATTAGGTTGTATGTATGACTTTCCTTATTTGGGTTGGCAACTTTTTCCAAACAAATAAATACACGCCGGTTTATAAGAATACAGTTGATGCGAAAATTTAATGGCCAGTTTTTATATTTAGCGGGTTCCAGAGGTATTTTTTGTGTGATCTGTAAAAGTCGATAGATTTCAATTTGAAATGAATGGCTCGTGTAAATTGCAGTGCCCCATGAAAGGAACATATGTAGTGTATGATACTATAAATTAAAGGGTTGGATTAGCCTCTTTTGCAAATGGAGCCAAAAGAGACTATTCAAGAGAGCTAGAGAGAAAGAGCATTTCCATGCAAGAATTTTTATAAAACTCCTTCCAAGTACAGAAAGCAATGTAGTTACATACTAGTTAATAGTTATACGTGTTTTATGAAGCTTAATAGTACGTGAGTGGTTGTGTGGTACGGCTTGGGTTAAATCGAATGACTTGGTGGAGCTAAAGATGTTAGTCGACGAAGACATGATTACACAGCGTCGAGTGAAGTGTAGTTAAGTATAGTCGAGTTCGTCTGTCTGTCTGTTTGTGCATTCCTACTACCTACCTACCTACCTGGTTAACTAGAAAACAATAGGTGAGGTAAAGGCAACAGCTCTAGTATTAATACATACGAAAACCTCATAGACAGATAATAAGGTTATGGATGAACTGATTATGTGTATAACATGCATGGCATACATCGTAGTACACAGGTAAGCATTGCATATTGTGATGGCTGGTTATGTACACATACAAGTTGTGAGCAGGACGGGAGGGTAGGAATTTTTCAGGGAAGCCATCAGTCATGAAATCGCAAAAATGATATGTTTGCTCATAATTATAATAAGTGAGGTGAGTTGAGTTGAGGCGAGGTGAACTGATGTGCAAGCTGAGTGAGTCTGCGAGTGGGACTTGGCCAAGCAACAGCCTCTTTCTTTCTAACATACACTTGAAGTTTACGCGGCGTGCATCCATACTTTCAGGTATCTCTGCACATGTCGTAGGTTGATCAGTTTGCGAGCAAGTTGCAAATATTTTTCGCATTTTTAACACACTTGTGTACTTACACGGTGTGTTTACAAAAATCCAACTTGTGTACCTATATTATATTGCATTGGAAAATTTGCATATTTTATTTTGGCGAAGACGTAATGGCTCTTTTCCTCCTTGAGGTATAAATCTCCAAATTATTGCTTCACATGCCTACAACAATTCTTATTGATATTAGTTGAACTAATCTCGCATGCATATGTGGCTTAAATGAAAGACTAACAAGCCTCTGACTTCACTTGACTTAACGTTACCTCTCTCTCTCTCTCACTGCCACATCACGGCTAGCACAGGAGTAGATCAGACGAGACCACTCCTAAAGGTGCTTGATAATCAGCCATGACAGTTTACTGTGTGCAATTCTGCACACAATCCAACACTGCTGGTGAGTTCTTCTTCTTACACTACACGACCCTCTGTACAAATTGTTATGGGAAAATTTGCACTCTCACATGTGTTATGTACCTGATGTGTTTCTTACTCTTCGAGTACAACAGTCTCTGACGACAAGTATTTACTACTAACAATAAGACGACTAAATACTTTAAACTGTATTCGCTAATAGGTTGGTGGTGGTGACTGGACTGTGCGCTCTTCATGCAGATTGGGTATACGTGTGTGCGTATACACTGAACTTGACTCACTTTGTCCTTTACGATACTAAATAGTGGCTAAAAAAAATATGGAAAACAAGAAACAGTGCCAAATGCCAATGTCATTGCCACAGAATTGAAACGGCAAGTCGACTCGAGCCATTATTGAAGTGGCAGTTGATGTACGACCGCTCATGTCATCTCTGTATGCACTGTACTGAATTGTAGTGCATTAAATTACACGAACACTAAGTACAGAACCGAGTACTTACATGCTGAAGAAGATAGTGACATAGAAAAGGGAAAGACGAGCGATAAAATAAGCTGTGGCTAGTGTAGACATACATTTCTGCCTATGTTTTGGGCCCGTAGTACATATAGTTGCATAAGTACAGCCTCCACCTCATACCTCTGCTTTCTGTAATCACCGTTTCTTACGGCCGGGGATGACAAGGTAGCGTAATGTATTGCATGCGGCAATGCGAAGTAATGCAAATGGGCGACTCGGCTTTTGTCTCATCTCAAGTCGTCTCTCGTCTCATCTTTGTCCATACTCAAACTTTCATTTCATCCACAGAAAACTATTAGTCACCTACTTGAGAATTTGTGTGTGTACTCTACTACAATGTGCACTGTAGTATAGCGCAGCGCAATTCCCTGGAAATAATGATGAGGCTGATCTTGTTGATGATGATAATGACTGTGATGGGTCTAAGATTACTGTTGAGCATGTTAGGCGTACGATGTACTTCAAATGGTAGAGCGAGCCTCGTCGGTTGTGTTGTGCACGTTCATCACTCGTCACATAAATATTTACATGAGATATTCATATGAAGATTCTCTCTCTACATATGTTCAGTGCTGGTTATTACTCCAAGTAATAGAGCGATGAATTAGGTAACGATTTGAACTCACTCCTTGTTATCGTAGCAATAATACGTGGATAGGAAAAGACCGGTAATCGATAAGTGGACACCGTGAGGAGTGAGTGGACTGGACAGATAAGAAAAAATAATTTTCCCTCAACGTTGGTTCAGTAGTGTAGTAAATAACATCCGAGATATAAACACGGTATGAATCATAGAAAAAATCTGTTGATTTGTTAATACGTGCTAAAGGTAGAAGTATAGTACAACAGGTATCTGAAAATGAATTATTTCATATTTAAGTAAGGGTATTAGTAATCTAGTGAATTGGGGAATATCTTAAGTAGTTGGTTGGCAGTACTTGTACATAGTAGTGGTAGTTATGGTTGTAGGGGAAATAATGGGGAAAACCGGCTCCAGAGTCTCTCTCTCTCTCGATTTACGAACTGCTGCAGAGCTAAACACAGCAAACGAGAGATTAGTGAGTAGGAATAGCATTAGTGTGCAATGCAAGTAGTCGTTGAGACGCTGAGAGAGAACCCATGCCATATGCCGGAACCTTGTTATGACTTTGATGGAATATTTTCTTTCCTCTCTTGTATGTAGTAATCATGCAATCCAAGACATACCAAACCAATCATATTCAAGCCAATCCATGCAACCTCGCGTTCATCTATTTAATTCACTGTGTACTTGGATAAAATTGTGAAGAAAAGAATGAAATATCGTTGGGGGTTTGTATGTAAACTTGCATTCCTCCACTTATTCGTACCTTTATACGCTCAATGTAGTAAGACACAGCTAATAATTATGACTAGCCTTTTCTTCTATACTTCTGTATCTTAAGTAGCTAGCGGTAGCAAGGTTATTTATTTATTTTTCCAGAATTCTCCACTGCATAGAGGGCACGGCTGTTGCATTAGTTGCCTGTTTTTCTTCTTATCACTAACTAAATACGGCAAAGTAGTTTGCAAGTTTTATTATGATATCGTTTTCTTGTGTTTGCACTGTAATCGTATAGTGGTCGGACACAATTAATGTGTATATTGCTTACGTTGTTGTTTTAAAGTGGTATGCTTGCGATTTTATCGGTAGCGTCCATCTTACTGATACGATAGGGTGATAAGGACAAGGAGGTTAAGTCTTTGCGTTAAATACGTGTGTGTATTTTATGCAAGTTGCTTTCCCCCTCATCATAATTGCTATCAAATACTCCATTTCAGATTGACGGGTTGTGTACAAACTGCACTTATCCTTTCTTAATGTCAGTTCCATCCCTCCCTGTTTTGTTTGCTTAGGAAGCTGTAGGTAGGAGAGTAGGCAGTAGCTGCTTTGGATATAGACATACTTATTAGTAATAATATTTGCTATTGTGTTATGCAGTTGTATATAAGGTTTATGGAGGTTCTGTCTTGTAAGCTTGAATGTAAAAGTAAGGTTAAAAATTACTTGTGTGATAATTTATGTGTGTTTATAATGATTTAGTGGCAACTAGGGTTGGGCTGGTTTATTTCCTCTTCGGAGCAACGTCATTGTCTAATTATTTTATACTTGTTTGACTTGATTTCTAATTTGGTAACCTTCACTGTGTGTGTAGCTTTGAGCAGGGCATCTGATAATAGGCTTGGATTCGAGTTTTACCCATTTGTCGAAGGTAACTTCACTAGTAATTTAGACATTATAATGGTTGTGAGGATTTCTGACAATATTATGGAATTTAAGTACACATTCCTGATCGGGTTATCCACACGTGCATCTACACTTATGGATAATAACTCTCATTCGGTAATTCCCATATAAAATAGCACTTCCGTAGAGGCTATCAAGTGAAATTAAAGGTAATGTTTGCTAGGGCGTATATTTACTGTTGTCATCGACTTTGTGTGCCAGCAGCAATGTACGCATTTATCTTGCAGATTGATTGAATTTTTTCCTTTGAGAATTTATTATGTTCTTTGCAGGGCATTCGGTAGAAAAACAATCTAAAGTTTATATTATAAACACAATTTTAGAATGGAACTTCCTACCTGTAGATATGTATATGAATGCAGAGTAAACATTTCCAAGTGAAATTAATACTATCTCTCTTGTGGATCTTTGAGGACGAGGTTCCTGCAATCATACCCAGAGACAATTTTGTTTAGAAAACCTACTTTAGGTTTGGTTATCTTTGGTACACACATAACATAAGTTTCTCAAAGCACTGACAATTTCCGAGTTTGTTTGATGTGAAAGATTGGAAATCTCAAGATTGGTCCACACGATAAAATCAACTCGTTCAGAAAGGAAGTTACATACCGGCACTAAGAATAAGTTCCATGGGTAGGTAGAAAGATACCTGGAAAGTTCGAGTGCGTCAAGCCCTTCTGTTTCTATGCATGTGTATAAATACAAATGTATAGTACGGTACATTCAGACGTCTTTTATGTCAGTTTTGCTGTAATGGCAGGTTTGACTAAACTACAGATATGAGGAGATGAGCACAGATAGCAAAAGATCGTTTATGACGTGCTCTTTGGTTATTTCATATTGTATAATAATATCGGTTAGACCTGCACCCACTATCGTATTGTGCATCAATAGTCGATATAATAGCGCCATTCTTCTCATAGAAAAAGGAAAGATGTGGCCAGTAGATTTCACAGCACAGTTTCTCCTAAAGATACGCACAGCAGCTAACAATATACCAAGAGTGTTCTTCACTGTCTATCTCTATGCAGCAGACGTGAAGTGTGTATCTGCGGTTCCACTGATATTGGAGTAGGTTTGTAAATTTTATGACTGGGCTGTTTGGGATAGTTAGGTTAGAGGTAATTCCGTGTAATATGTATTCCTATTTGAAATCTTTATTTGTTCATTAAATAGGTTTTTGGCGTACATAGCGTTTTCTGAAAGAGATTCCTACGTGGCTGGCTGCTGCTCCTGTCTAGCTCGTCAGGGAAGGGATTGAGTCGTCAATGCTATCGCATGGCTTTCAATTTGAGGGATGCACATAGTCTATACAACCATTCAATTGATCTGAGAACGACAATTTTTGGGGACAGATGACAAAATCTAATAATAGCACGGCTGTTCAGATTCAACTTTATACGATATCTATGTAGTGCCTAAGGCTGGCTCAGACTGCTTTATTTTGCTTTTACAAAATTGTCATCCGGATTCCCATTGTTTGGTTTTAGTGAATTTTAGCATGAGGACAGAAGAGAGTGGGATCAGCACAGAATGGATTTCCTTTCACATTACTATATTGCTGTGTATGGATGTACAACATTAAGCAACTGTCATGTCAATTTTGTCAACCTTATACTCATGTTCATTATATTTTTACCTTTTTCATCGTTTTTTAAAGAGTGGTTGATTGCGATCCATTGTACAGTGCTTCTGTTTTGTTGGCCGCCGCGTTATGTCCTTTTATTCTAAAATCATTTGTACCCATTGACGGGGGCTTTCAAGTGAACGTGAACATTGTGGACGTTTCCTATTTTACTAAAGAACAATGAACTTTAGTCGGAGAATTTAGGTTAGATTTTGAGTTATTCTTCCGAATGAAATTTTTATGGATTTTTAGCTAAATTCTTTCAATTGTAGTCCAACATCTATGATATTTGGAAAATTCGATTTAAATGAAATTATGTTTATGAATAAATATAGAAATATATTGAATACTTTAATGTACGTACAAGTGACAAACATTTTTCTGGTAGTTTTAAGACAATCTTTTGATGAGGCGAACTCCTGTAATTGTTAATTACAAATCTGCATGCGTATAGGTAAGATTAGTTTTTTTTGTTGCGTGCGAAGGAATCGAGTTGTGTGCCTAGTAGACACAAATTACTCGGAAAAGTTGATGCGAGCGCTATGACTGAATGGGAGCGAAAAGAAGATAGAATGCTTTGATGCTCTCTCTCCGTTGTCACTTCATTTGAGATTCATTGTTCCCTTTTCTATTCTTTCCCATGAATGTGTTCAGCCTGGATTTATTTTCTACAAGACAAGCACCGGTGATTCTATAGCTGCTTTGCATTTTGTGTGTTGAGCTTTGTCGGCCGCCCGTTTGTTGGTCGCACAAGAAAGTCAGTTTGAAATAGGTACTTATAATCTGTATAAGATGTTTTTCATTATTTTTCGCCTGTTGCAACAAGCTCACAGTGTCATTTGAAAATTGACTAGACTACTCTTGAAACCTCAAGCTATTTTCACTGCCCAATAACTCAGAAATAGTGGTAAAATATTACTATTGTTATATTCCTATATTCAGTATGAGCTTATTCGACGTACGTTGAATGTACAAGCAAGTCGAGAACGCGGTGAGTTTTCTACAGCGGACCAAAATGATGGTGTTCATAAAAATACAGATTATAATGACAATAATATTAGATTGAAAGGCGGAGGTGGACGGTTTTATTGTCCACTTACTTGGCTATTTATCGTTCTGTTGGTCTGACTTGATTTGAGAGACTGTTTGACGTTGACACGAAGCCTAGAGGGCCGATTGCTTATTACAAATTATCCTTAGGTCGTACAGAACGTAACTGATGTATGAGAGGTAAGCCAAAGTATATAGTGTCGGCCTTAAAAAATAAATATCTCTCATTTATCGTGACCACATCAACATGTCTGTAGCTAAGAGAGAAAAATGTCTATCTCTGCAACGCTTCTACTGTATGAATGTATGTATGTATCTTATCTTCACAGAGGAACAGTGCCCAACATAGCACACACAACGATGATACACAGTGACCAAGACGGAACGCAGAGCAACAAAGTAATTGCTTTGCATTACACGGATACCGTTTCATTGGACATAATAGTAGTACGTAATAGAAAGGCATATGTGTATAACCGAGTAGAATGATAGTGATCCAGATGTTGAGATAAATGGCTAATAAATGTCAAGGGTATGTCGGCACTGAGAGCTATAGGAGCAATTAGGCTTGAGCTATGGAATGCTCCGCTGACATATGAGCTGAGGATTGTGGGTCAATTAAGGATTTATTGTGTGACTTATTGGGTGTCAGCTTTACAAAGGAATTCGGAGAAACAGTCTCAAGTATCAAGATCTCTTTCTTGTCTCTATCTCTTGCGCTGTTGTCCATCCTGTGCCAAAGTAAGATTCAGCAGTCGAGCACCGTGGCTCGCCTACACACATCTACACGCAATAATGTCTTGTTCTCTAAATGTCATCGTTGCTCGCGACTAGAATGTCTTCTATTTTATGTCTCTTTTTAAAGTAAACCGTAAATAAGGCATATATATACACTCCATTTTCATTTTTGTGATTACCTTTGGGCTGCTATGTACGTAAGTCTACGTTGCGTTCATTGTCACATTGTGGAGCAGCGAGCTGATTTTTTGTACCTTAAAAAATAATTTTCTTGATTCTATAACCACGTCGTGGAATGATTTATTTAATTTTTCAAAATACTATTAATATATGTAATCAGATAAACATCTATGATAGTTTTATAGTAAGATTTTGTGCTTTGGAAGTCAATGTTCCAAAGGACATTTCTGCACCATGTGAATTGCCAATCGCACAAATACAATAGTGATATGGCTTTAATTGAGTGATTAATTTAAAGGAAGGAAATGTTCTAAATTGTCATTGCATTCTCGCCGTCGCATCAACAAACGTGAATGCCGCCTGTGATTGTATGAAGAAGCCATTCTGTCGACTTTATGCGGCATTTCATTTGATTATGGAGCATTCCAGGGAAAACTGGTAACATCTTGTCCACTATCTGTGGACAAGATGGTACGGTCACTTTTTAGGCCATGTCTCTCGTCTGATCTTTAGTAGCTATAAACTGAATGAGAATGTATGGTCGGTTTGTTGTTGGTTATGTTGAGATTCAACATAAAATACTATTCAGTCAGATACCTTTCCTTGTTAATGATGATCTTTCTTGTCATGAAGATGATCGTTGCGATAAGAAAGGCAAAGTCAAAAATCTCTTATGGAAATGCATACGTACATAGGGACAGACACGAAAAAAGTGGAGCTGCCACTTGTGTTATGTTGCGTTTATAGTGATGTACAGGCTTGCCTTGTCTTTCCTGTTCATCTGTACGGTTCGGATGTAATGTAACTCAGAGCCTTGTGTAATGTGTATCCTTTTCTCCATCTAAGATTCCGCATACACTTATATACATAGCTACACATTTTATTTATACAATACGTTCTTTAATGAAACGAAGTAATGTAATAAGTATAATGTAATCTGAGACGATGCTCTTTTTGTGGTAATATCTGAGTGTGTAATGACAACTAGTCATTGCCTGGCATTTTCTCCTTGATATTTAGAATATAGTGTAATGAAATGTCAACTTTATGTTTCGTCGGCAGTCACAGAGTTCCGCCATAGTAAAGAATTTGGTCCAAGTAATAATTGTTGTAATAGCATGTGATGTAATGTTATGTTAGTGTGTTTCGGAGACGCTTTTTGAGGAGAGCGCCGAGCGAACGGAGTCGTCTATAAAGTCATGTCATGTCACATGTCCTCAAAGTACATTACATAATTCCACAGCTAATATGGTTTCTCTCCAGTTTCTCTTGTATGGCATGTAATGTAATAACGTCAGTTCAGTTGTATGCAAACGTGAAAATATGAGCCCATAGTACACTCTACAAGTACACAGCTGTAGATAGCGCCGCATAGAGTAGTGTTGCAATAGACTGACAAAGTAGAATGCATGGTAAAGTAGGTAGGTAACAGTTGTACAAACAAAAACTTATGTGATATGTGAGTAGAATAGAGTGGAGTTTAGCGTCACATTTTCTCACTAGTTTTTTGGATACGTAGTACTATCTATATAAATGTATGTACAGAACGGTGGAGCTCAACGACTTCTCGCCAAGTGTTTTTCCTCGTTCGCAAAGGTCTCTTTAAGAAAATACCGCTGTGTGGTCGTGGCGACGACGTTACGTTACATTTGCCTTCAGCCCACCAGAACATGTCATTTTTTATTCAAGGAGACAGGCAAATATTGGCAAAAGTTATTTGACAATATGAGCTGAGTGATAATACTCATCTCATGTATTTCTAAGGCAGAAAGTGAAGTGTGGAGAATGACAGATGAAAATCACTGTGCTCTTCCCTCGAGTGCATTGCTTGTGCGACACAGTGTTGCTGCACAGTTAGTTTCTTATAGTCTTTTGAGAGAGATATGCTCCTCCACCACTAGGACGATGACAAAAGAAAGTAGGTTTGGTTTTTGGCTTGTCAGTTTTCTCATTAAATGCAAATGCACCTGAAAATGCTCTTTCACTGGTGATTTTGGGTGCCCTGATGGCGTCAGCTCGTAATTATGTCTACAAGGGTGATAAAAACCGTATGAAATCTCACGGCTGATGTAATAAAAGTCTCATGCTGTCTCTCACTCCCTAGTTAATATGATATAATACCTTTCTAGTGTGCATATGAATGTAATATGCTACGGTGGGTTGGTCTCGGTGCTATATGATATGTGTATATCGTACGTTATTCATTGTTATGCCAAAAACAATTGTATTAGTGTCTTTGTGCCACGCAATTGTGCCAAGTGTTATGAAATAACAAGTGGAGACAAATTTTAAAGCCTACAGGTACCGACTCAGACTTTTTCTTGCGTCTCTACTTTTCTCTGGTTTTGTATTCCATCGCTTACAAGCTCTAACAGAATTTCACCTGACCACGAACACGTTGTTTTCCAAAGAAGAATAGCTAGTAGAAAATTAAAAAACTTAAGTATCAGGATGATGTAACTATCTAACAATGCCGTTTGTACTATTGTCTGTCCATACATTGTATTGGATTGCTAATTTAGAAATTGAACGAAAATGAAATGCAATGTTTCTAGAATATTATGCGTGTGTCGGTTTAAATCTTTCAGATACATTGTGCTCATAAAATTTTGAATTACATTGTAGAGGTTTCCTATCTCCATCCGATTCATTCAACTTTGTATTTCATTATTGTTAAAACTGAACATTGCATTAGGATACATATATTATTTTAGTTTCTTTCATTGATTCGGCCGTGCCATGCACACCGAACAAGCGGCGAAAGACTCAGCAAGAGTTGAGAAGAAGACTTGTGTAGCAGACGTAGAAAGTCAAAAAGTCAATTCACGGAAAAGGCAATGAATGTTTTAATGAGAACTGTGAATGTTGTCGAATACTATGGAAATATTTTTCATGGTTCCATCAAGATCATAATGTATACGGATTGACTGTGAGTGAATGTAATGCTCTATAGTTTGATACTTTTTGAGTGAGTTGAATGGGTAGGTAGGTAGAGTGGTAGAGTAGTTCGGTAATAAGGTATTAGTATAAGTAGTGTTAGGTAATAGGTATGGAAGTGGGAGTGCAGGCGTGATAAAATATCGGTAATAACACGAAGTCAAGTGGCCATCTAACAATAAGTTTCGTGCCTTCATTTGAGTTCACTTGAGTTGAGTTGACTGGTGTGGCGTTTTTCCATTTATTCGAATCCGTTTGAATGGGAGCCTGGTAAAGGTTTGCAAGCTGAGAGTATGTGAATTGTGGTGAGTTGAGTGAAGTGGAGGAAAGAAGAGAGGGAAAAGGACAGAAGCAAGAGTGGACTGGAGAGTACTATGTAGTATTGTAGAGAAGCGTGAAGTGAAGCCCAAGTCGAACTTCGACCTAGTGGCACATAAATTCGTTTGAATTTCTTCAGATTTCTCAGCGTGCGATCTTGTATTCTGCTCTGAGCTCCAGCCAGCTTGCCACACCACACTTTCACATCAGCATTTTTAACTGACGCGAACCTTTTCCTCCATACATTACTTTGTTGCATCGTACGTCTGACTGATGAAGGGATCTTTATAATAATATGTGTAATTTCTAATCTGTTTGAAACGCTCTGTCGATTGTTGAAATTCTTTGGGTTTCCTTACAGGTTCTACATACTACAGGGTTCTACATATTATCATAGCAGGCATTTCTCACCTGAATGTAATTGCCCTACACGTGCATATATTTAAAGTAGTAATGCAGTAATGATGCAGTAGCCGTGAAAATTGGAAAGCGCAAAAATACATAGATAATAACATTACAATACTATGTCAAAGTTGTTCTCGTGTTAAAATTAGTACCAGAATTCCGACATAAAGGTACAGCTGCATGTTGTGTGTATGTAGTATGGTGTCTGTGCAGTATTTCAAGAAGAGAGACAAGAATCCATTCTGTGTTTTATTGGTAGAATGTTGTAAGAGATTGGATGAAGAATAAGCAGAATAGTGTTGTGCATGTTCGATCAGCACACCAGGGAGTGATTTTTTGCTAATTTTCCCCTCCTGCAAATTATTTCATATCAGATTAGATATTTGAATTATAATCCATAATTTATCAGTAGAAGATCGCCTGCAGCCTCGGTCTCTTTCATAGAAATATTCATGGGACCTTTGGGAGAACTTCAAATTGCATTACATTATATACATGAGCATTTTATCGTATTCAATTTCACAGAATTACAATTCATTTATTCAGTGTGGTATCCTGATTATGGTGGCTTTGCGTGTGTGTTACTTAGAGAAGAACATGTGTACTTGTCTTTTAGTCGGTAATGAAGGAAAAAGAACGCACATCACACTGACTCTCACTTTGTGAGACTATCGCAACTATACGTAATTTCATCTTTAAATCTTCACTCGCCAGCAATCAAGTTGGATAGATATCATACATAGGCAATATTGCTTCTATATTGTTAACATATGTAGTATTTACTAGGTAGAACAATGCACAATAATACTTGTAGCATGTTCATTCGACCAATACGATTTTCCAAGCATAATATTCACACTTTTATAACGGACAAATTGAATAGCAGTAAATTCAAGCTAAGGCTTGTAAATAATTGTCATATCAAATGTCATAACTCAAAATGCTCCATCACCATCAGATCTCATTGAGAAATTTCTTGGAAGCTTACCCTCTTCTTGTAGGGAATCAGATGTGGAATGTGATGATGAAGAATTCACAGAGAAAGTAATTGGAACTAGAAAAATGCTTGAAGATTATTTGATTTGTATGGGAAAAATTTCCAACTCCATATGCTGAGAGATGTATTGTGTGCAGTAAGCACTAAGTACTTACTAGTAGTACTTACTCGGTGTTTGTGACGTAATGTTTCAAAGTTTGAGAATACCGTAATAGAAAGTTATATCGTGCATTGGTATGTGCGAATCTCTTAGGGCCATGACCTGAACGTTGAGGACAAAGATTGTAATTCAAAAAGAACTCTGCTCATCCATCTTTTACCGTCAAGAGTTCTCATACAGATGGTTGAGTCTTGAGTGGAGACGCTATTAAATGAAATGTTCTTGGCATTTATCTTCTGGAATGAAAGAAGAATGCCTGGGAAATATTCTTAATGCTTGAATCGCTTATTTACTTCAGTTACTCTGTAATCATGTCCTCAGAGCGCTCAAGTCTGTGAGATACTATACTCTGAACTTGCTATATTATGGGATGAAAGATAGATATGAGAATAGTCAGAAACTACCGAATTACACTCAACAGTTTTACCAGGTAGTGCCGAAAGAGGATTTTGTGGAATAAAGTATAATTGAAATGAATTGAATAAGAGACTCACATCGCTTGAGTTACTAGAATCATTTATTCTTATTTGAAAATCGCCGTACTACCTTACTGAAGTCTGAAGTGAATCATTTTAAAGAAACGTGATTGGGCTTTAATGTGATAAATAATGTACATATAGAGTCTATAATTCATGTCTTAACTCTTTATACATCAACATCTCCATCCAACCTATTTTAAGTATTTCAGAGAAACGGTAGTATGTTTCACAAAACTTCCAACAGCGTATGGAATTTGTACATACACGTTAAAATAATCTGTAATGAAATGTAGAGAATTGTGAATGTAAAAGTGTTTTTTTTTTACTGTTCACAGTTCGCAATGGTTATTCTTGTGTTCCTGTGGCATTATCGAAAGATCTGGACATTTGCTTCAATACGGCCGTCAGAGAAATAATACATCTTCGCAAAGGGGTCAAGATTGTAACAACGGATGCGAGTGGAGACTGCCTAGATACGAAAACTTTTGAAGGTTAGTCTGTGTATTTATTTTATCCGCATAAGGAAGCTAACTTTTTCGTGACATTGTATATTATACATTACTTGCCATTTGCCTAATTATTTCCGATTTCGACAGAACAATTTCTAAAGTCAACAATAGCAGTTTGTTCGTGAAATATGAAAGTTTTGGGTTTTGTTTTTAGGCGATGTTGTACTGTGCACATTACCTCTGGGAGTTCTGCGACATTCAGTGGAGTTCTTCGCCGGAAGCACAGTACCAACGAACAATATAAATTTTAAATCGATATGTACATACAATGCTGTTCAGTTCAACCCACCACTACCTGAATGGAAGGTATGCTAGAAATTATTACTTACGTTTTCATTTGTAGTTGTTGCATTGCGTACTTTCACCAGTACACAAACAGGCATTTCACTGGAGAACGATTTGAATGGAATTGAAAAGATTTACTCTTTGTAAATTTGATAAACAATAGACTGACGCAATTATGAGACTTGGATTCGGAAACTTGAACAAAGTAGTTTTATGCTTCGACCGTGTGTTCTGGGACGAAAAATGTAACTTGTTTGGTCATGTCGGCTCGACGACTGCTTCCCGAGGTATGTCATTCATTTTGACTCCAATCCTGTCCTTAAATCAATCCTATTGTCAAGTACTACAGAACAAATCCATTACAATGAACATTAAGCCAAAATCAGATTTCATCTCGGCTCTCTCATGGATATTTTATTTATGAGTGCGAGCGCATTATGTTTGTGTAGTAGAGAAAGTAAGTTTAATCCAGAGTGTATAATGCGACAACCCAAAAACAAATAACGAAAAGTTTTTTGTACCCTTAAAATAAATACCTCACTACTTGTCAGCAATGAGGTTTTCCAAAGATGGATGACATTCAATTCACCGTTGATTTGATCAAAATCCACTAATAGTACTTGTACCTGTACGTTTGAACATATTTGAAATATACTGTGAACACAGGTGAGCTGTTTCTCTTCTGGAACTTATACCAAGCGCCAGTGCTGTTAGCACTTGTAGCCGGAGATGCTGCGGAGGTAAAGCAAAGTTTGAAAATGATTTAAAAGCAATTTTAGTTATTTTTATTATAATAACTTGAAGTGAATTATCCTTAAACTATAACATTGCTCCATGGCATATGTATGTATTTTGTAACTTTTGTCAAATTTGAATGAATATTACCAAGGCGCGAATGTATCAATTCATGGTAACATACTACATACATCAGCATGTCATGTAAGCAATACATTAACTGTAATCTCACTCATCATTAAAGGTGATGGAAGAAGTCTCTGATGATGTCGTGGTCGGGAGATGCATTGCTGTGCTCAAGGCGATTTTCGGGACAGTACCTCAGGTTGGATATTCTACTTCCTTCTCATTAATCCACTTACTGTTTGCTCCGGGAGACAGATGACTTACATACACACATTAGATATATCTCATGTGGCTTGTTTCTCTTTTCTGCCCTGAATGTAAATACTCAAATAACAAGAGATTCCGAGAAGCGGTCTGCTCCACTTCAACCTTTTTACCATTAATGTACTCACAGGGGTCTTGCATTACGTCGCCAGATAGGCTAAGGAAAAATTGTTTGCCTAAAAGACTAAAACGGAAGCATCTGAATAATAATAAGTTCTTGTTTTCTGTTCGCAGCCACGAGACACTTTGGTGACTCGTTGGAAAAGTGATCCTTGGGCTCGTGGATCGTACTCTTTTGTTGCTGTGGGCTCATCTGGAAATGACTACGATCTTCTCTCGGCTCCTGTTTCGTACAATACGACTGCCTCTGAGGTAGCTCCTTCTCCAAACAGTATTAACACACCAAGGGACAAACCTCACAGACTCTATTTTGCCGGTAAATCTTCTTTAGAGTGGTCAAATTATGGCTGCCAGGGTGCAGCTTCCTTAATATCATTTGTGCACTATCTCTCTGGTGGTGTGTGTGCGGATTTTGGTTACGCTTTTGCACCGTATTACTAACAATATTTCACTGTGTCTACTTTCTCAAGGTGAGCATACAATTCGCAACTATCCTGCTACTGTGCATGGAGCTCTGTTAAGTGGTCTTAGAGAAGCTGGTCGAGTTGCGGACGATTTTCTTGGGAGGTCGTACGCCCCTGGCCCTATTGTAGAAGCTGCTGCTGCGAACCTTCAACCGCATCCTCCTACAACGCCAACAAAAGTCTAAGCAGATACGCAGTCTATTTACTTGCCGTGGCTTAAGAAGAGTGAATTTGAATCTGAATTATTTTGATATTTTCAATTTCTTTATGTAGACGTTTTGGATTTTATTATCTGTATTTTTGCTTCCATTTATGTGAAGCAATACTCGATTTTTGAGAATCAATACTGCATTAATTCTCAATTTTAGTTTTACATTATAAGCTATGAATTTCATTAAGATGATCGAACTAAATCTTCATATATCTATACCTATCAGTAGTAGTATATTATAGTACCATATTATATAGATATCCTACAAGTACTCAGATAAGAATGAGTAAACATATTGCATTTAACTAGTGGTTACATAATTATTAACTAACAAGCTTTGATCTTGTATTAACAATGAATGTCTAATAGCATTGTTATAAAAATCTATCATACAATAAAACCTACTTTCGTGTTAACCAATTCCATTGAATCGGCGGCATTGTTTTATATTATCGTAATGGCTTGAAACGATTATAGACTTGTCGAATCATTTGATGCTACCAATTTGGCATCAACTTTTAATAAAGTCGGTCAAAACTGAAGAGCATTTAATATTTAATCTAACGATTTCTCTGTAGGAGATACACAAAGGTTACTACACTTTTACCTATCCATAATTTAGAGAAGAATAAGTCCCACGTCGCGATGAATTGAGTGGGAATGTAGAAGTTGAGGTGTGGTCTCATTGTTTTAATGGATTGTCCAATGCTCTGTAAGACACCCCCAACACTGTAAACATTCATGCCAATTATCATGCGGACAGCATTGCCAGTGAGAAATTACACGGAATAATAAAAAACGTTGTGGTAGATTTCTAGTTTTGTGTGTGCCCTATTGCATTGTAAATAGTTTTGTACAAGGGGTTTCATTTTCATTGCGGCAAACCGAAACATTTCATGGATTTGCCACGGTTGTTTGGTGAAACAAAAGGATTATTTCCACTCGTAAAAGGATGGACATAAAAAGAATCTTAAATTATGAAGGATTAGCCTTCCACCACCAGAACAACAGTGCCTTTAAGAGAAGTGACGACGGAGACGGAATTAAGCCAGGCCACATGCCAGCACAGCGTGCATCGTCATTTTACTGAGCAAGAATTTCATAGAGATTTCTTTTATGTAATAGGATTCTACTTACAAGATTGAAGGACCATCGATTGAGAATTTTTCTGGGTACTTTGACGGCATTTAAGGTAATAATGATTTAGAATTATACTTTTTTTTACTTATACATATGATGAATTTTGCTATACCTTTCCTTGCCTATCCTAACCATGTTAAACGGACCATCGTAGTTAACCGAGAACTCCGCCAATATGCTTACTGATTTTGAAAGATAAGACAAAATTGTGCTCAAACATCGCGTTTTTTTAAAAAAGTTTTTAAATTAATACGTAAAAACAGTAGAAACTATAGACAATTCTGAACTCGATTTAGTACTGTTTCGATTACCACGTTATGGAAAAAAACGCGATGTTTGAGCACAGTTTTGTGTCTTATCTTTCAAAATCTGTGATTACATCCGAATTAGAGAGCATATTGGCGGACATTGACTACGATGGTCCGATTAACATGGTTAGGATAGGCAAGGAAAGGTATAGCAACGACTCCTTCTTAAAGGAAGACGCGAGAATTGAATCCACAATTCGAATTATGTATAATCCAGTATACCTGCAATGAAGGCCAACATATTTTACTAGAGTTTAAAATTTTTTTCTATAAATTTACGGTTACATTTTGTGTTCGTGCATATTCTTCCAGTGGTACTCTGGAAGCATATCAGATCCAGACCACGTTACCAATTTGATAATGGAATAAAAACGTGATGGACAAAACTGCATAGTAGATTAGTGCATCAAGCTCATGGAGAGAGTATAATGCAGACACATGCTTCCTCTCTCTCTCTCTTTATTTAGGTATCCCAATTTTACAGTCGTTTGTTCCTTCACGCTTTCCATCTAACAGTAATAAGGTTCTACGCACTGTGCTAACAATAACGAGAGTAGGTAGGGACGTCGTTAGTAGCTCAGCTTAAACTACGTATAACGACAACTACATGGTACATTTGCTTGAATTATTTTCAGGGCGATGAATGAATGACAAACACTGTCATTATTGGCAGGTGAAGCTATCATTACGAGTTAATAGCATGGTAGTATACCTACTTCGTGCCAGGTCCAATACAGTCTACTACTGCACATATAGTATAACAGTAGTCAAGTCAAGTTTCTCTTGAAGTCAAGCTTGCAGTTCTGCATTAAAACACATCGCGTACAACCGTCGTCGTCGTCTGCTTAACAGAGCCTTTATTTACGGAACATGAAAAATGACTGAATCAGACGAGGCGAGCCCAGCAAACAAGCATTTCCTTTTCCTTTTTACAGTTGCATTAGGAATTGGAGCCGAAAAGAAATCACCCGTCTTTTTAACTTTTTCGAAAACACCTCCTGCACTTGATTATAATAATGTGCAGATAGGTACATAGGTTATGTACCTATTTAGACTCACTAGTGTGATGAATACAAATACAAATAAATAGATGTTTAAATAATACAGACAGTTTGTGTGTGTGTGTGTGTCAGAATTTTCTACATTGAAAATAGAAAGCATAACGAGCTGGTGCACCTTAGCAGTCGTTGAGGTGGTTGTGAAAAAATCTGACTGTCAGTAACTGGAAGGAACATGAGTGGAGGCGCCATGGCAAACAAGGCTGTTACACAACAACGTGACCGAGAAGAGTCTCTCATGTGATACGCTTTGATAAGCTAATGTAACATAACAAGATGATGATGATGATAATGATAACTATGAGACATGATAACATTGGAAATCAAATACAATAGTAGGCCACGCCAGACTAGAGACCAGCCAAATGAGTAGACTGGACGATGAGACTGCTCATGTCTTTCCTATCTACTACAACTACAAATGCTTATGTGATCGATACAAAAATAAATAGCAGGAATTTTATCGTAAACAATCATTTGTAAATATCTGTGAGAGTATTTACTGTCTTGTTTATCTTTCTCGTCTAGAAACAAAGTTGACATGAATGTTATTATCCGATCTGTTATCATACTTGGGATGTGTTACCAAAATTCTATCGGTCAGATTATTTTGCTATAAAAGATTTTTTTAAATTTTGTTGTGACCGTATTTTTACTCTCGCATCAGAAAAGTTTACTGTTAATTCTAATATGTTAAATTATTTACGATGGATTCATTTATCTCTAATCGCATAAAGATAATTCGTACATCGATAAATAACTGTAAATAAGATGAATTCACCAAACAGCAAAATTGCTTTGATAACTGTTACCTTCTTCGTGTAATTCTATTAACTTGAGTATTATCAGAGTACAAATGACCTTACATTCACAGCCTTACGTAATAATTTAGGAGATATTAATTTAATTTTCAATTCACTATCAGATGTTTTTCATTTCCCGATTGAATTCAAAGTTGAATTAATTAGTAAGGAACTGCCTGTCGGACTTATCTGGATTTCCTGTCTTTCTGAGCGTGTTTTTTAAATTTCTCGTTCTTGCTATCGTTTACAGACGACGGTAATACGATTTAGATTTAAATTAACGCAATTTAAAGTAGCTCAGCATGAGTTTCCCTAATCAGTCAACTTCTGATTCTGCCAGTTGTGTGTTGCTCAGTTTTTTTTGCATGAAACAGCTTGTGGGCATCCACTACCCACTGTCCTATTACATTTTAAAGCTCTCCCCAATTGGCTTACATATAAATGCTTCAACAATTTTCTACATACATATAATTTACATTCGCACCCATTCTGCACGTTGATAAAAGCTATGATATTACAGATATACGGAGCATTCCAGAAAGGCTGCTAATTAATATCCTTTAGAACGAAGTAGTAGGCAAAGCATTAATATTGCATTAGCCAACAGTTTGAAATTACCGTCCACTACTCGTATTTACCTTCAGAAGTCAACTAGCATAGAATTAAATGTTTTTATCACATCACACGACACGTAAAAATACGAAAATACAGAGAACACCCCCACAAACGGAAGGCATTTAAGCTCATGGTTAGGATAATCTCATCCGATCAATGCGGCTGACTGATTGTGCGAGCAGTTGACCTCTGAGACCAACATGCACACACAGAGACTCTCCCAAACATGCATACAACACGAGTCTAATCAGTCATCATCAAACACTGCCTTTCATTTTCATACGAATGGACTGCCTGCTTTCACTCAAATTCACAAGTTGCACCACAAATATTCCTATATTTCCCATCCTTCGTACTGTATTAATATTGTACTACATTTCTTCAACCCTCACAACTTTACTTTTCCCTAGACCTGTAACTTGTGTGTACACAGATAATAAATAGGATTGTACAGTTTCTAAGTAAAGTGATTTAATAATTACTCGGAGTGATTTATTTCAATTAAATCGTATACCGCTAAGTTATATTTATTGCCATTTAGTTTCAGAATTGCAACTGTAAACAACGTACTAAGTATCTCAAGTTGCTTCTACCGGTGACTAGTGAATTTTAGACACATTGCCAGCCACCATACTTTCTGCACTTTCTTGCTGTATACGTTTACATGTACTAATAATGTGTCTGCACAAAATAGACACGAGAAAAGAGGGGAACCCTTTCCCCTGTTTTTGCTCTCTCTCTCTCTCTCTCTGACTTCTGTGACTGAGTAAACGAAACGAGACAGGCCAATAGAGCTATAGAGGTAGCGAAACGAGCCATACTGGCGAAAACATGCAACGCAAACTAAAAGCCGAATCTCCCTTTTAGTGCCTGTTTTTGTATACAAATATTCGAATAGGACTCCAGGGAGAATCTCATACATCCTACTATAGAATACATTTGAATACCTCTGCGCTTGACTTATAGTATACCCCAGCCACTACTATACATTACTAGACTAGACTGTGCATTCTCATTTCATACTCAAATTCAATACACATCAGAAAACATGCATGCAGGTGTGCGTGATCTGAACTGAAGTCGACCCGAGCCAAAAAAGTCTCAGTCACAAGTTGACTGACTGAGCGGATCTCGTCTCGTTTCCTTCGCTCTGCTGAGCTCCCAAAACCCTTTATCTCCTCTTGCCTAAATGTTTCTCTACTACTATGTTATGCTACTTTATTATTTTTTTCTCCCCTTTCGCCTATTTCACTAGTAATGCAGGTATGTAGTATGCAATGCTAAAATGTGAGCTGTACATTCTGTGTGCTTTACTATTTACTAGTTGATGCGATGCAGCAAAACAGTGCATTTCTCCCCCATACAATAATACACCTTCGAAAAAGTCGAATATTTACTCTTGTACTTATTTAAGTAGTTGGCAGTGGAAAAGTTGAAGATACGTCTCTCTGCGTCCACGTACTCTACGGTTTTCACATCAAAGTTGGCACTAGTATTGCATTTATCACGGATGACTGGACCTGACTTGACTTCTTAGTAAATAAGTGCGTACGTTGTGTGGTGGTAAATAGTAGTGGAATCTGGAGATTGCATTGTGTGTACGCTCTCTCTGTGTTTTGTGAGAGGAAGGACTGATTGGTAGGGTTGGTTGCTGTTGCTGGCATTGCATGGTTGAATATCAACGTCAAATGTGACGGCTAGCAGCTCTATCTTTCAGCGCTCTATATTTTATTTTGTTTTATTGGGTGTCGACTCAGTTCTCAGGAGTAATGATGTAGTACGAAGCGTGGGCAGTTTATACACAAGGAAACAAACGAAATGAGAGGGAAGAAAGCTTTATTTATGACCATTAGTTATTATAGTTTATTTCTCTCTCTCTCTCTCTCGTAGCTCGCTTCTTCGTGTGTCCACCACACCGTACTATTCACTATATTCCATTAGGAGCTAACTCATAATATTCGATATCGTTCACCTACGACAATCGTGCTCTGTGGGTCTACTCGTTTACTATGAATACGTAGTTATTTGTTTTGCAAGCACACAGACAGGCTAACTGTATCGGAAGAAAGAAGGCGAATTCGTCCTGACACGAGTTGTGCAGAAATTCATCTATTAGTGTTTGGTATAAAATTGAGATTGCTTTTTCTCCTCCCCACCTTTACTATAATAAGGCTTAAATACGTAAATATTACTTTTCGTTGCAGAGGTAAACCCTTCGTGTCCGTTCGCAATTGTTTTGCGCACAGCTCACAACTATATAATGACTGTGTAATTTCTGGTTGTCCCTGTGTTATTTAGTTAGCTAGGCTAAAATTTTCTGCAACACTCCATCCTACATTTTCCAGAAAATTCAGTATGGTGTCGTATACATTAATGTGTCTGTCAAGGATTCTATCTTTCTATGTATTATATAGTATACAATTAACTGCGGATGTTTTGGGCTGCCTTAACGGAAATTAGCGTGTAATCTACTAAAGACCTTGTTAGTGAATTTTCTTTCAAAGTATAATTTAGCACTTTTTACACACCCGCCCGATACAGTTTTCTATACTATTGGTTTAATAACAATAGCTGGAACGCCTTGCACATGCACAAAGGGGCTGTGTTTGTAGATAGAGCATGCACATAATTACATGGTCTAATTATGGGCACCCCAAATTCAAAAATTATGCAAACATTTCCGTTATATATAATTTTTTTTCTTTAACGGTACATTTTGCACATGCAATTTCATATTTTCTTTATTTCTTTGTAATCAGAAAATGGACACTCTTTCACAAATTCTATACATGCAATCAGGGCTCTGCATGTAATAGTAACGGAAAACTATTCTATTGTGCTGTGGTAATTTTAGATATACTAGTATTTTATAATCTGTTTGTAAAATTGGTGTACTTGTATGTAGTGTGTACTTATGGAGTAACAATGTAATAACCAATGTTCCTGAACAAACAGTACGGGTTAGGTGCATTTCAGTATTTTTGTTTTAAAAAGTGGTTGTTGATGTATGTATGTATATCCATTATACTGTGCTTTCGAAAAGATCGAATAGTTAGTTATCTATTTCATATGATGTAGTTTCCTCATTATATAACCAATAAATGGTAATATTTAGTAAGTATGTATATAGTGAATAAACTTCAGTGCACCTGCACCTAACAGGTATGAATTTTTAACTGTGTTGGTACCTGCATTAGTAAAGCGGATACATGTGCACTTGGGATTTAAAACAAAACAGTGCATTGGAGATCTCGCACAAGTCCTTTGTATCGGGACGAGAGAGCATTGTTTCTAATGGACACATCATTAATTTTGTGATCATGTATAGGCAGATAGAGTGGCAGGCAGTCTTGTCTTATCCTGTCGTGGCTTTATTGGTACCTATTATCCTCCTTTGTACAAGACACGGATATCGAAGCACACCCGTACATCCGACCACTCTTCATATATAATATATACTACCATTCTATCAGGTATATACACACAACCTAAGTTTATCACGTTATACTCGCTCACTGCCTATGCAGTGAATTGCAAACACAATGTGTACATATACAGATTGGTCTGTACGTAGTATACTTATGCAATGCCTGATTCAACCAGTATTGAAAACTAATTCGTAGATACATATAATGAACTAAATAGGTAATACTCTGTTATATTGTGTGTACTCCTACTGCAGACGCCATGCTTACAGTGTGCATCTTCCTTGGGTTGATTAAGTGAGTAGAATTGACTTGACTTTGATTTGAGACAAAATGCTTGCTTCATTGTTCTCTGTGGATTGGCAGTGAATGGTTGTACACGAGGTTTCTATCACATCGTCGTCCTACTACTATTTTCTTGTTTCTACCTACTCCTCCATATGTCCACCATTAGCTTGTTTGTAAAGTCCAGTCCAGAAACAAACAAAAAACGTTTTATGCCACAAAGAATCAGAGAGAAGAGAGCTCGGATAGGAGCAATATGTTTTGTTTTGTATTGTGTGCTCTGTATTGTATTGGCTAACAGTGTACAAGACAAGTCGATGGGAAGCCGTCGGCATTTATTGCTCCAAAAGATTCTTTGGACAACATCAGACGATAATAGAGACAGAAGAGAATGAATCTTGTATGGATGAGCTGAAGAGAAGTAAAGAGAGAGAACAATAGGAAAAAACGATTTTAAGCAGCCAAACCCTTTCCCTCTATTCTCTCCTACATACTTACACATACTGCACATTAGGTATTTATGCGTAGCCATGCATTTAATGCGTACCATGGACAGGATGCTGCTCATGTGCTGTAGCCATCGACTTGACGAAGCAACACAATATTTATCAACATTTGACACATGACGCAAGACAAAAAGCTCTTTTGACACGCGAGCATATTGGATGTATAATATATGGCTTGACGTCTTGTCTACTCTCAATAATATAGTCACATCCCATTACTCACCCACATTATGCTAATCAAAGTGATAAATGTGATCTGATGTGATTTCATTTGATGTAGGATACAAGAGGTGTCTTTTCTCTTTCTATCCAATACATTTGTTGGTTTAGTACTTTCATTTCAGCAACGCATTTTTAACCAGTGGTATACATTACTACTCTGAAGTTTTCATTGCTGCTCCAGTTGAGCGAGAGCGGTTAAAAATAGATACCATTAGTGATCGATGCAAGTATGCATAAAATCACAGATGCAATGCACTGTGTGTAATGCAGGTGAAGCACATTATGTTTTCAGTTGCAGCGTGGCTGTGGCTACAGTTTCAAAAATTCAAACTGTAACTCACATACTCGTACTCCTGTCTCGCACATGACCTCCTAATGGGAAATGACTGTTTGAAAATGTGGAATGTTTCGAATACTCAAGGGCTTAATAAATAATCCGAAATGAGGCTGAAGGAATTCCGTGGCTGCACTTGTAGTCTAATATTTCCTTGCTGCTATTTAGTGGTAGATATTCAAACGAAGCACCTTGTGTATTATGTGTATACGTATAAGTCTTACCTCATCCCTTTTGTACAGACACTATGAATCACCACACAATGCGCATATATATATGCAAACAACGAGAGATGTTTAGTGCTAGTAAGTAGCTATCTCTCTCTTTCTGTATACCTATACTATACTACAGTGTGTGATTCAGATTCTTCGAGTAGTACACAGAGCAGTGTAGAGAGTGAGTAAAGTACGTCGGAAGAGACTATAACAGTTAGTAGGAGGAGAGAATGGAGTTTGAATATGAATTGAAGTTGTTCAGTGAGTGAAGGAGGATTGAAGTGAACTCTGGTACTCTCGAGTTGTATAGCCTGGTATGGCTCGGCCAGGAAGAAAAGCCGCGAGGGGTCCGGGTGTGAAATGATCTCAGTGTGATATAGTTTATCACCGACAGGCCATGGGTCTTCAATGATCTCATATCAACCATAATCATTACAATTACATACCTACCAGTCGCATCCAGCCAGCCACACCACCATCACCATTCCACTCACACTTATCTTTACTTATTAGACCATTGTCTTCAGATTTACCTTCAACCTCCCCCTTTGCACTTATCTAATTTTATATTATTACCATTACTGCTTTGAATTTTGTGGCACTGCGCCTAGTAGACGGCTCATGCTGAAAATACATGTTTCCACGCACTCCTCTTCAATATCCAGGTATTTACATCATTCTAGAGAGTACCAGTGTAGTTTGCTTCAGTTTATATGCAGAGCAGGGAGTACTTGTTTTCCACACATTGTCTGCATACTTTCTTTCATATGATGAATTGATGAGCAAGGGATTTTAATTGTTTTGGGCAAAAAACGAATTGTATGGGTAGGCCCGTTCTCACAAGCTACCGTAATTTACAATTTATAGGCTTTTGGTGCATCCTGGAGGATGATGCTCGATTTTTCACACTATACCAGTACAGACTGTCTTCATATAGATGATATATTGTATCGAAGCCGCAGAATTGCATGTGTATAGTGAGTGCACATTGGTAGACTACAGAATAAACAAGTGAGCACTGCATTACTACTTTGTGATGGTGGTAGCTTACTGAGCGAAAGACGTTTTGTAGTTGAAGCGCATCTGCGTTTGACCGTTTTAGGGGCTCTATCGTGGAACTATAGACGCGTTAGAAGTGCATGCGGATTTCAATGTTTTATAGTGCGTGTGTTTGTCTAGGGAGACCTGCTAGTTAGTAGAAGAACAGAGTGTTGGTGTCTGAGACAAAGAGTACAGCCCGTAATTAAAATTCCAAGTCTAATCAAAGTCATTTCTATTCAGACGAAAGTGTTGGCTACCTAATTTGGAAGCAGCTGGAGTGTTCTGAGCTTGTAAATACATCCATAACATAAATATTGGGATAATAAGATTACGCATCAGAAAAGGTGAAATGGAATTTTGATAAAGATCTGATCAACTTATGTATTTGTTGCTTTATCAAATGACGACAACGGATAATCACCACTGGGCAGGCTAGACCAGCCACTAACTATTTAAACAAGTGGTGAGAACAACGTTTCTTCGTCTACGTGCTAACTAGTAACAAAGCGTAGTACGTACATCAATAAATGAGTTTATGCAGAAACACCTTGCGTTCGCTTCTCCAGCGACTTGGACACTTGATCCTAGTGTGGTACGTACACCTAATTATAATGTACAGAGTATGTGCACACAGACGGCTAAGCTTGTTTGTTATGTCAACGTTAATGTATTCCGAGTTTGTGAGGCTGCTGGCAGGGAGTTGTGAGTAATTTAATACAATAATATGTGTTTGCAGTTCTCTTTTAACATGTAGTTAGATTGAAAGGAGAGCAGTTTGGAATCTCTATGAAGTTGAACAAGCAGCACTCCTTCGAATTCCCAATCATGCTAATATATAATCGAGTTCATCAACGATTTACAATTACTTGCTTTGCGTCTGGAGACTTTTGATAGCTGATCAGTTCGATTTAGCTTCGGTTGCTCGGGATTTGCATTAATTTAATGGACTGCCGTATGTGTAGTAGTGATTAACTGCTTGGTGAGCAAAGAGATGAAAAATATACGAGTATGTAGCCTGAAGCCACAAGGTGACGATTAGGAATGGCTATGTAAATATCACGACTACTACACACAGCTTCTCAGCACTTGAGTGGTCTGATGGAGGCAAGCGAGAATTCATAAATCAATTTTCATAATCATTTTAAGTCCAAAATAAAATATACTTTATGTAAGATCTGACATTGACAAACTGCAACCACAACCATGAAAATGTTGTTTCTTATTACACTTTTTTCTAATTTACAAAATGGGCCATTATACTATATTATGTTAGTGCACACTTTATTAGTTTAGAATTGTCTCGAAAATGAAATTATTTTTCACAAGAACTATAGAAAGATTGAAATAATTATTAAAACTTACTATCAATTCTACAGACATATTATATCCAAGGTTGTCTTGACTACCTAAATATATACCTACTAATAGAGAGAGATAGATTGCTTTATTTATTTATTTTTATTAAGGTAGTCAAGACAACGTGAATATATATATCTATTGAATAATTTTATATTAATAGAAAGCAAACAATAGTTTTATAACAGGTTGCAATAATCTCCTTTTTCACTACATCCAAACCAGTAAACGATTTTCTCTAATATCCAGTCGCTTTCAGCGCTAGAAAGAGCAATTAGCAATAAGAAAGAATAGCAAAAGTTATCCTATCGAATCAATATCGTCCATTTCGTCTTTGTTTAAGTGAATGGTTCGTAAAAATGACTGTGACACCAAGTTGTTTGTTTCTTGCGTACTACAATCAGCAAGATTGTTGTATGGACTTTATAGTCGTTGTTCTTTCATTCATCGAATTTGGAAAATGGAATTGAGTGGAGAAATTGGAGCTAGGAGGCAGGGAAAAGTATTTATTTCTACAGAGTCGATATATTCAGATTCTTCGCGGAGAAAATTAAGTTCAACGTAGTAAGAGCCTAACCCTTAAACTCAAGATTGTTCTGTTTGTCTGTAGTGTTTGTGTAGCTCGTAAACTCGTATCGAGTGTCAGTGAGTCAGTGTGTTGTTGTGACTTGTTCGGGATTATGTGTGTGACCGAGCCCACGATCGTAATATGATCGTCGAGTCTCTGACAGTAGTTTACGTACGTATTGGGTTCGTTAAATTTAAAGGGTGAGTTAATACTTCCAAATGACATGCCATATTTCCTCCATAACGAGCTCTAAGCTCAAATGAAATGGCTTTCGTAATTACACATCAAGTCTTTTTCTATGTACTCACATCAAATCGAATGAAATCGAACTCATAAACTACTTCTTCTGAGGAGCGTCAGCCAGAATACTAACTAGACGGCAAGAATCGAATTGATTTGTATTGAGCAGTAACGTAAAGTTGCTTTCTTGCAAGGAATCCGTTCGTAGTGATGTTCTTGTTGTTGCACAATCACTTTTTAAACTTTCAATTCCACTCTCGTTATGTTATTATTATTATTATTCGTTTTTATCTCCTGTAGAGCAAAGCTCACAACAAAGCACACATCTTGCACCAACTTACAATTTTATGTATTCAATTAGTAATTGCTAAAACAGTAGGATACACCTGTATGAGTATTTCAACACTTCCGTACTGCGGTTAAAGATACAGCAACACTGAAGCTGCCACGCTTCTTTGTTAGTGCAGTTAATGTTCATCAGAGCCATAAATAATCACCTTGTGATAATTGGCGTGAATATATTTTGCATTTTGATTTGAAATTTCCTCCCCCACTTTTCACTTTCATCACTTGTCAATTATAACATCATTAAATTGTGTGTGCAAATTTTAGCCGTGACGATAAAGAATTCCCATAAATTTCCTTGTACTTTTAATTCATTTCAGTTAAAACAAGTAGACATTTGCGAGTGCAGCAATGTGGTGCTCGAATGCTCTCAAGGAAGGAAGACAATTAAGAAGAAGAGTTCCCTCTGACAGCCATGCAAGAAAGTAAGCAAACACCTTTGTTAATGGTTAATCTCTTTTTAATGTTATCTCATACTTATTGTTTGTTACTTTTAAATGTAACAGAGTAACATCCCTCATTAACATATTGTACTAACTTACTGTAACAAAACTATTGTATTAACTGCACGTGGGCTTTGCTCGGCTGCATTTTTATGTATTTGTATAGTTAGTTTGCTAACCCAACGTGTACTTCACTCACGTTAGCATTTGTTATTTGTGTATAAATTTACTGTTTGTGTGTATGATACTGGTGATAGCACAGTTAGACTCATTCATATACAAGGTGTAACCAATAGTTCGTTACATTCCAGTATTCAACTAACAAAACTCACTAATTTTATTGAATATTGAATAACTGTGGGTTGCAAAGGTAATAAATTCCTCTTGTGGTCAGGTCGACTTTTTATGGCACAGATCAGCAGCGTCCATAGTCAAGTTCAACCAGAGAGAAAGCAATACATAATAATATTAACGTAACTTACTTATAGTAACACATACAATAACCACTATATTACTTTTACATACAATGTATAAGTATGAAGACTACATCGTATCTCGAATCCTATCTGTAGACCCTTACTTCATCTATTCAGCAATGGATATTCTATATCCTTACTATTATGTGGCAAAGGAGAAGGACGAACAAGATCGATTCATAACATTGTAGCACGGAACACAACACACGTTAATAGGTATCATCTTTTATGTGCTGTCGTAGCCTCATCGCATTCTTTTTTAAATGAGTATATTTTGAAGGTTTTCCATGAGAGGAGGACACCCGACATGTAAAGTCAAGAAGACAAGACCGCGCTCCATGCAATACCGTGCAATCAAGTAGTTCCTACGTGCTTTGCCAAAACATACAAAGCAACTTCTCTTCTTCTTCTAAGCCAAATTGTCTGTCTTCACTTCGTTTCCCTGTGTATGTTATGAAATAAAATAATAATACAACAGACTACCTACACCTTAGTTAGTACTACTATATAACTTATATGGTAGTAGTAGTCCTCAAGACACCAAAATAAGTTCCTAGTACAAAAGGGGAAAGCTATAATGCAATGTGCAGAAAATGAAATGCAAATAGAAGGAATTGTTATTATAACCATGTGTATATTATTATTCGGGATTAGATCGGAAAGGCAACTGCAAAAACTAATTTTGCAAAGGCAGCCGTGTGGGGGATCGTAAAATGTGAGTGCCAAGTGCCACATCTAATGCACGAAGAGAAGTTGAGTTCTGATGTGCGAATCGTAAGGGTTATTTGTACCTTCAGCCATCAACATCAAATATACGAACTATAAACCTTCATGGCAAGACTAATGGCAACTCTTTGGTTGGCTGGTAAGTTGCAGCTTGCTTAATTCTTCTTTATGCTGTCCACTATATCTTCGTAGGCGCAAGTTTATAGAAGGAAGACGAGCACCATAAGAAAGAGAGTAGAACGTACCACATTTTTATATTTATTTACTTTTGCAGACGTTCTGTGTGTGCATATTGTGATAAGTATTTATATGAAGTCTGGTGAATTGAGTTGCTCCGAGGTGTGGCTCACCTTTGTTTTGTTTTGATAGAACCCGGCGCTTTGACTTGTTAGCAATTTATTTAGCGCTTAGGCTTAAGTTAATCTACCTGCTCGGGGTCGTATGGTGTTAGTATTACCATGTGTTATGATGATTTTTTGAGCATTTTGTATTCGACTGACTTTAACTTTGGATAATATTTGCTGGAAGATTACCGGATCACTAGAACTGGTATCGCCTATCAAATCAACTTTTACACGAAAGAGAAACAGAACAGTGTTCGGAGTTCGGAGTGTCAACTCTGAATTATTTGATGATTGTCACAACACATTATCTTCAATGTAAAAATTGCTAGTATCTGAATATGTTTAAACTATTGTTTATTTTTTAAACATTCAATGCAATTTAAAGCAATATTAGTTGTTCTCATTTTTGCTCTTTACTGGTCTCCAGTGTACTGTGATTGTGCACATATAATGGCAAACACATTTCAGATTTTGTAGTATGTGCGCATCTCGTTTAATGATCGACAATTTTTTGCATCACGAGTCCATCCTTCACAGACGGTAGTCGGTACTCGGTACCCTTGAAATAAAGAAGAGCTATACCATATTATACAAACACATAAGACCCTTTCACCTGAACTCCACAACTCAACTAAGATTTCATCATAGATAAAATATGATTTGTGGTGTACAGAGTATTAAATATCCGAATGTAAGAAAGACCCATCATGCTATCGCATTTAGTCTCCTACTAATATTTATCAAGCATTTTTAATGAGATAGGAAAACAATGCTATTAGTATTAAAGCAAAGTAATATCTCTTAAACTAAACGTACAATAATACAAAAGAGCACTAAAGTTAGATGTAGGTATTTATTACAGAGCATCGGAGCATAAGTACTTTCATCTACTGTAATAAAAACAACAAACATCTTCAACAAGTAGAAGTAGTCCTTTCGAAACGCATTAACTCTGAAGTTTGCATTAAATTACATATAAGCTATACTAATAGGTTAAAGTTGAGATTTTTTCTGCTTACACTTCCACAATGAACTGAAAGCGGTTCCTATGATCTCGAAGGGGAGAGGAGAGACGAAATAACGAATGATGCCTTGATTGAAAAATAAGCCGCACATTTGTTATCTGAGAGAAAACTAACATAACGCACAATATAAATTTATGTATGTTTAGTTTTACGAGTAAAACAGTCTCCACCGATTACATTTAGCATGAAAATGTGAAGAACTGTTTTCACAACGTGAACTGAATTGACTAAACAGGTGAATTGCTGTTAACCTAATTATTATTGTATTAATAATATTAAATAATACAATAAATAGAAAGTTTGTCGTTGAATTTATTTTCCGTGGAAATATGTGTCCATCCACAAATGGGGAATCGGAATCACTTAGAAAGAAACGCTCTGGGCACAGGGCAAAGGTTAAGTAATTTAGAACCACTCTCAGGACTAGCTTTTTACAGTACTACTTGAAATATGTGTTCGGCTATGTGAACGTTTATTTTAATTTTATTACTATCATGGTCAGGTAAAGCTCATTTTTCATTTGGCTTCTCATTTTAGTAAGCCAATGGTTGTTTGTAGTAAATAATTAAGGTGTTGCTCGGCTTCCTTCACTTAAAAAACTAACATTAACTTCAAGTGAAGTTTTCAGTACGGAGAGCATAGATGTCGGTTTTTTGTTTGTATTGTCTTTGTGTGGTTGTCTGCCTTCTCGGTATTTCTCATCCTATAGTTCCTGTCGACGGGTTTCGATTCTCAGCTTTATTGCTGCAGTTAAGAAATCATGTCCTTAGCACTCTCTTAAGCATTCTAATAGCAGGGTGGAACATTTACTGGTATAGTGCAGACAATCAGTCTGTACGAGACTTAAGGAAACGCATTTAGGAACTCCTGCAGAGGAACTGCAGAGGGTAAATTGCTTATGATCCAGCTCTAAAAATTCATATCCGTCAACTCCACATGAAAAGCGAAAAAATTGAAATTCCTCTACTTGCATAGTTATTTCCCCACGTTTTCATGAAAGTGTTCATCAACATTTTGTCTTAAAATGTGCTTTAACATTACAAACTAAGATTTTACTTAAACGTATGTATTAGCGAGCCAACAAAAAGGCAAAATTGGGACCAATTTATTACTACACAATTTTATTGTTCCTTTCCACAGCTCACCAACTTGTGTACGTGCAGTAGTTTCCTGCGGGCAAAATTATTCCCATTTGACACCTTGCCGGCACGTATATTTATATAGCGAGTAAATGTAATGTTAACTCGGACTACTTGCTCAACACCTAGAAGTGTTAACCGAATGTGCATTGTGTTTATCCAGTTTCGTGCTTTTTTTCACCAAATCCTCAAAATATGTATGTATCTTTTATCTTGACGTGTTCCTTCACTTGAGCTTTTCTCAACAAACATATCCATTAAAAACTTTTCATTTACACACACATACAAAGTCTGTTAGTATTAATATTTACAGATGCCATCTAAAAAGAAAAGCATTGTAAATACGTCTTTTCTACTAATACTACTTTAATTATATCACTTTTTCTTTATGAAAACACCGTTCTTAAAATGACGTAGATGAAAGTAGACGCTGACAACCTGACTCAATATTTAAGGTTACCAAATTACAAGCTAATAATCTAGGTGAAAAAGATACTCTAATCCAATTGGTTCGGCTGGAGAAGGCTCGTTTAGGAAACTGGAGCAAGAACGTTAGTAGTTCCCATACATTCATTTAAGTGTTTGATGTAATGTAGTGCGGATAAACCTTTTTCTAAATTATTCTGTATCAGAATGAAATGGACAGAATGTCCATCCTCTTTCTCTATAGCTAGAGATAGATAATTTGACAAGCACAGCAAGCCGTGTCGAGGTCTTCTGTCAATATATTCGTTTTTCCAGATTTTGCCTTGCGTCAAAACGTTTACATCAACAGATTTTTTATGAGTATATCTGTAGTACGAATATTACATTTGTCAAACCTCGACCAACTTTATACAGTGTAGCCAATCTGATTTATCCAAACTAAAAATTAAATTTATAGGCTGCAATTCCTCCCATTATTATTTTTACATAATTATATTTAAATTTGTTTCGAGATATGCTTTTTCTTCCTACACCTGAAAATCCGTATGCCTCAATCCAAATGGATTCACTAGCAATTGAAGTGTGTGTTAAAAAAAACTCAAACCCGTGCTTTCACTAACGCTTAGCTAGGGTACCCGGATTCACCTCTACATTTGATACCACAATCCCATCAAATAATGTTCTGCTCTCATTAAGTAAAGGTTTCTAAGGTAAACTGTGAAAACGAAAAGATCTCGATTCAGATAGTAAATTGGTAGCAGTTGTATTTTGGGGTGAAACATGAGATCTGCTATGTAGTTAATAATAACCTTCGTTGATATTAAGAATGGTACACAGACACACAGAGACAAACGAGATATGTATCATCCGTGTAATTTATCCGAGCTCATTTCCACAAAAGAAGGGAAATTACGGAAAAGGGGTGCTGAATTGACGGACATGAGAACAGCGTGTTCTTGTTCCGTAGCTTATTGTCCCTGTTGTAAAAGTAAATTGAATCAGGAAATGAGTGATTTCCAGGTGATAAAACAATAATACTCTTTTGTAGTAATACACGTAGCCACCACTGCTACGCACACTGTGAATAAAGTAAAGCGAAACCAGCTTAAAAATATTAGTACATACTATATTACACAAAGCTCTACATAAATGCTACTAAATTACATTACCTTATTACTCAAGAACGACAACAGTCGCTTACTAGCCAGCTAAAAGATACATTCTTATTGTTTTCTACTCGTACAAAAGCATGCGAGCATTTTTGATGGGATAGCTCTATGCTATCCCGCTCGCACCCCTCTCTCCTCATAAATACTACTTCATACTACAGAGATACACATTCAGTATCTGTGACTACTACTTAATATTTCAAGTCAACCCGACTACTTAGCTCATTTATATATACAGATATATATGAACTGAGCTGCGTGCTCTCAGGTTCCCCCTCCGCTACAAGCTCTCCATTATTTATACAGTCAACAGAACAGCAGTAGTTTATTAGGTGCACTTGAACATGAAGTGGAGTGAAGTCGCGGGTCGACTGACTGAGTGAGTGAGCCAGTTCAGTGCAGCAGTTCCCAATCAGTCGAGTGGATGGCTGGTGGTGAACGTATAGGCGAATAACACTGTGTTATTTTATTGTGGAAGTCTGTCAGTCAGTGTCATAAATCTAAGCAATTAACTTCAGTGACATTGCTACAACTTAAATGCTCGCTTAAATGAATAGACAGGATGAAGGCGAGGAATTTCGCTATTGTTTTCCAGTTATAATGTTTCCTGAATTGACTCAATTGAATTGCACTACTACACCTATAATGCTTATGTATTTTCATGTTACACTCCTCCGTGTATACTATTAGATAATATTATAGTTTATGCATGGAAAAAGGGAAGGTGCACAGGTAGCCAGTGACTTTCTCACGATATATGATACTATTACCATTCACACTGATTTGAATACAGGTAAGTCGTCTTTAATAACTCATTTTTATTGAGCTAATCGTCTTTGAGGCTCTTCTCTCTACTACTACCAGTAAATAATGTGTAACAAGACAAAAGATTACTTACGACCATATGTACACTTAAATTTGTATAAGTAATATTATTTAGCAGTATATATTGTGTGCTAGCTTATAATCCTTCAGTCGTCCTATCAATCTGTAACATACACCGTTGAGGTTTGATTCTGTTGTTCTTGTCTTAAAATTCTAAAATCCATGTTTTTTGTCCACATAATTAATTGCTAACGTTACTTCACAAGTAATCAAGAGCAAATCTGATTGTGCGCTTCCCATCATCACGCAAATAAAAGCCATCAAATTGCCAGCGTTCTTGCAGCCACAAAGACAGAGGAACAAAAGCAACAAAGAGAATATACCTAAAGGCTTCTACTATGCTGCTGCTTACTCCTATGGGTAGCTTAATAATATCAATTACTCTCGGAGGCAGAAAGTGTACATTACACATGTCCATTGGTTGTTGTCTGTACATATTTATTAGCTACTTACAATGTTCAATGAAAATGTGAAGTTCACCTCAGAAAAGTACTACACAATAACATAAGGGCACAGACAAGAATTTATTGGACTTCTCTTGTGTAGTACAACTACTACAGATATTGTACTATGACAAGTCCAGCTCACAGGTATCACATTGCACCGTAATCCCGCTAATTAAATTGGAACGAGTAATGCAGACAGAAAACCAAACCAAGCCAGGTAGGTATGTTGTTAGTATTCCAAGTAGGAGGCAATCTGTAATCATGAATTATGAACCAGTGTACTAGTGGTAGGTGTCCTTATGGTACGAATTACAAAAGAAAACTAGATGGAGAGCCAACACGGTGTTCCATCTTCTATTGCTTTGTGGTTGGGTTTGACTTGGACTTGAATTGAAGAAGAAGGACTGCTTTGATTGCTACTTTTGTTTGCATTGCGTGTGTGTGTGTGTGTGTATGTGTGTGTGTACACAGAGAGTGCAGTGTAAGTAATGCAAGTCTCATCCCGAGGAACAATAAAACTGAATAATACAAGTCTCGTCCACCTGTCTCGAGAATTCATCTTTATCTCTTTAGTAACTGACGGATAGTTGATATCTCAAGTGATTTGTGACAGACGATTCTGGGCTATATATTTGTAAGTACGTGTGCACAGTGGACTGTGGATTTCTCTTGAATCCTTATGGGAATGTTCTCTGCTTAGCAGCACCAACAGACAGACACGATAAAGTTGCAATTTTGTCGCGATGAAAATTCAATTTTAATGGCTGTGACACAGGATTGCACTACTCCGTGTCGACAATTTACTGACAGTTGGCCTGTTGACTAATTTTGAATCGACCTGACCCGGACGTACTTATGTGCACATAAATTCTACCCTTTCACGCAATCGCTGAAATGATTATATAAAAACGTATACCTTACTACGGTGAAATCGATGATGCATCCATTTGTACCTGTGTAACTAAATATACAGTATACGGAGTAATGTTATTAGTAGGGTTGCAAATAAATAGAATGGTATCAGTTGACACGTATGGGTGAATTACATTAAAAACGGCGGAGGTAGAAATCAAACTCAGACTCGACGACTTGGCTTGACTATGGGCTGTGACTTGGGTTACACATATTATTATTGCTACTATCAATGCAATTGTGTGTGTGCGAGAGAGAGAGAGAGATACCAGGATACTATGAGCCAGCCAACAGCAATCAAGTCATCATTGTTGAAACATTTACTTGATGTCGTTATACTCTCATGTGTTGTTGGCTTGGCATGGCAGTTGCATTGGCGTAAAAATGCAATGTAATAATTCTTTTGAGATCTGATATGGTGGCTAGAAGTGAAATGTTTGGTGTTTGCAGCGCACTTAATGTGATACGAGCATCCTGTAGAATTTCAGCCAAATAAAGATATAAAAGTCCTTTGAGTCGTTTGACTCTCTGTGTCTCTGTCCTCTACTATGCGTTTCGCTTACTTTTCCCGACAGTTGAATCTCCTGTTTCTGTTTGGGAGTCTGTGAATTGTGTTTTCTATGTGGTTTGGTGGGCTGTGTGGCATTCTCCATTGTTTTGCATTGTAGGTAGAGAGGCAGCGTACTGGACGATACAGTGTCACACATCATAGTGAGTAGTATATTAAAAGACTCTGATCATACTATAATGTATTCTCGTAGCACACATAATCAAATACTGGTTCCCAGTTACATGTGTGCACGGCACTGACTGGCAGGCAGCATACATACGTAATGTGAGTAAGTATTTACGATGTATGAGAAATTTATTTATGTACGGCTGGATTGGGGTGAGACCAAAAGACTCTCTATGTGTGCATTGTGTGAAATACAAGAGCAAACCACATTTCTTGCATTTCTTGGTCAGACAAACTAAACTAGACTTACCCCAGTGATAACTTTTGTAAATGGCAAACCAGTAGTAGCTGAATGTATTTTGTACAACATTCGTTTAGTACTACATTCGTTGATAAGGAGGAAAACAATCTCTTTTTTGCTAGTTTCTGTAGTTCTCATTGTGCTCCTTGGTTATTTGTATTATTTGTACACGTATTTGACTTGGCGAGGTGCCTTTTTTACGAGAAAGTTATTAGGTTGTTAAGGATTTAACGTAAGGTAGTCTGTGTGATCGTGTTTGTTCTCTTGGATTCTGGTCGCGTGTTCAGACAGTAACAAGAACACAATTGGTGAACTTGAGAATCCAGATTTCATGTCGATTCCATTGAAATGGCGTTTTGGTATTGGGTGACTTCAACTCTGCTGTCAATTTTTCAACATTTTCTAATTTAAGTTTGTTTCAATAAGTAGATTTTACGAAAAAAAATAAATTTGTATTATTGTTGTCACTTTGACGCTTTCTAACAAAAAATTGAAATAATAATGTATTAGTTAGGTTAGATAGTTCGTTCCATCTCCGTTTTCATACAAGGGTGGCACACGTTTTTTAAAACGGACCATCCAATACATATTGTATACATATATTAGCTTTAAAATTTGTTTTGAATCTTTTTGAGTTTTATTATATAGGAATCAAAAATATAACTGATAACAATACTTGCATCTACAAAAGTAAACCCAACGAGAATGAGTAGTGAGTTGAGTGTAATATTTTGTTTCGAGCAACTTTTTCAAAAAACTTTTTATGCAAATTCTTCTGTATCCTTAATTACTATTTGAGAATGAGATATTCTGTAAGACACTACTTTCCCCTCTCCCTTTTCCTCATTTAAGGCAGAATCTCTCGAGCATTTTGTGGTTTCCTTTTCTGCGGTTGCTGATTTGCATGCTCTGGTCGCTTCTCCGATCACGAAATGTCACAACTCACTTTTAATGCTTAGTAATTAATAGCAATTAATAACTTCCTTTGACAACTTCATAAAAATTCTGATTGCTAATTAAGGAGAAGCTAACCCGAAGAGTAACTGATTAGTGTAAATGTTAGAAGAAGACTTAAAATTATAAAGTAGGTGTGCTTTACAGATAAGGAAATGGCTATATGTGCTTATACACATGATATTACAATGCAACAAGACGGTGCAACCAAGCTGACTAATTTGTCTTTGCCTAATAAGCCTGTCCTGTTCAGTTCTCGTTGGAAAGAAAACAAAACCAATCAGACCATGGAGCACATACATAGCACCATGTCTTGTCTGTAGTCTGTGGATGCAACGAACAAAATGCTGATTCAAATTAATTATTCCATAATCAGTTGCTTTCGCCCCGACTCGTAGCTTTGCGGCGAGATAATGAGCAACTGGTTGTAAATCAAACCATTTCTTCTCTCTCTCTCTCTCTCTCCCTCACTTCGTGCTCTGTATTATGTTTTACCTGTGTGTGCGTCTGTGTGTGTGTGCCATGTTGTGTTTTACCTGCTCGTTACTACTCGGATATCCATGCGACTCACTCTCCAGTCATTCCGCTCTCATCTCCGCTTGAACGCATACTTAATGTATGATCTTATCCTTTCCTTTTCTTCTTCTAACTTTTATATATATTACTCATTCATTAAAAACTCACGGAGAATGAGGATATTTTAATTACACGGTTCCGTATGCTTAATTGTAACAACTATACGCACAATTATATCATAACCAATATCTAAGCTCAAAGACTATTAAATTCCAAGATTTATATACTTGTGTATACTAAAGAAGGGCTCTTCTTTGTTTTCGTGTGTAGGAGGCACATTGTAATAATAAAAAATGCTCCTCATTGTACGGTGTTGGCATGCGGCGTGCGTTCCGGTGACCGTAATTGAAATTCTACTGCAATTTGTTTATATAGACTACCTATACGCTATACGTTAATATGAAAAGCATACTACATATCTGTTATTTCAAATTCTTATGTATGTATTCTTTATCAAGAAATTCTTTAACAGGTCTTACGCATCGCAGACTTCAGGAATGTATTTCATTAAAGTACTAAACGTTTCGACTGACAAGAGACAATGCGTTGCAATGGAGCCAAGGTTTTACTTTGTTGGATTTTTTGTCGACTCAAGCTTCAAATATACCACATGATTGGCCAACACACATACACGCGTATGCTGTGTCCTACTCCACGTATATATGTTATACATATGCACAGATACATACAAACTGCATTTTTCCATCGATTCCCGTCGCCCATCTCAAAGCAGTTTGTGTGTGTGGCAAGGCAGAGTGAGAGTCCTGCTGCTGTCCCACCTTTCACTATTCTATTAGCAAGAAGACTGAATTTTCTATTGTTTGTTAGAATTAGTTGTATGTATGCGCTCAGACTTCTTATGAGTGTCTGCTCTGTGAAGCAGCTTTGCGATGCATCTTGAATATTTTTCATTCAGCCCGAGCCCACTTGCTTTGCTTACTACTCACTTAAATTCACTTTACATTTAAAGTGTGTTTATGTAAAGCAATGATGATGTGCTGTGTGTATTGTAGTAAAAAGGATGGCTAGAGAGTTGAGTAAATACCTGCAGAGTTAGTTGAAAGTATTTAGTGGAGTCATGTCAATGTATTTTATTTCATTAGCCACGTGAGAATGGATGGGCTATTCCAAATGCTGAAAACAAAAGGCATGACTGTGCCATGTCGAAGACGAAGCCCAGCAGAATTGCATAGCAGTCACTGAAGGAACACAATGACGTAATGTAATCAAAGTGTAAACTCGCCTAATGCTTTAAAATGGAAAAGAGTCAAAGAATCTTCTGTGTGTATTTTCTTCAAAGGCAAAATCAACTCTCTATATAGAAGTTAAGACAAAACGCTTCGGTTGCATTGAATCATTTTAGCAGCGTAGGCATCTTCTCGTTTACTTTAGAAACTGAGAAAAACAATAAGTTTTGAAAGAATGGGATTCACAGTCGTCTCTGGGAATAACAAGAAAGTTCAGTCAGAGCTCGCTTTAAAATTTCCTTCATTTCAGTTTCATTTCGAGCAGAGAGTCAAGTCAAGTCTTCTCTCGTTTGCTTTCCTTTGGCTTTGGTTTTGGTTTTACTTGTTGTTTAAGGCAAACAAGGGGCCGTGTCTGGGCTTGTTAATGAAATGTTGTGAACTTGAAGAAGCGAAGATGCTGGCTAAGGTCTCCTCTTCACTCTCTATAATATTCTCTTCACGAGAAGATCTGCAATTGGGCTCCGGTAACAGATAGGGAACTTATTACTAGTGGCTTTATGTAGGCCTGTATTCTAACATACAAATAAGTAATGCTTTAAGACTGACTTAATCGTGAAAGCAAGATAAAATGTATTTAATGGCAAAGCTGGTTTGGTTCAGTTCAAACTTTGTGTCTTGACTTGGCGTGGCACTTGACTTGCCTTCCTAATGACAATCGCACTTGCGTTTTCTGTTCATTCCGCTCGGTTATTCTTGTTGTGTCATGAATGCACAAGAAAACCTTCCGCAGAGAGGAGCTTCGTTAAATAAATGCTTCCACATTCATTACTTTCAGTGTGAAATTACGTTTTGCCTGCTTCCACTTACTTGGACTTTGCTAATCTATGTAAAAGTTGATAGATCGTATGCACGGCAGTAAAGAAATGTATGTAATTGAGAAAAATTAAATTCTTTCCTTGTTTTCTTAATAGCTTTCCACAGTGAGTGTTCGCTGCTTCGAGAGTAGGATCTGCTCGTAAATTAACTGCAGGTCACGACAAATTCTGTCGTCAATTGACGGCTGCCCTTGTGCCAAATGGAATTCCTTCGTGCTCGTGTGGCTTGCACTTTGACAACAAAATGAATTTACCTATACTTTCCCTTGTTGTGGTTTAAGGAAAAGAATTGGTACATAATAGCAAATGGAATTGATGTCTGTTAGTTAACTATAGAGACAAAGAAATTTTTTAATGTGAATGTGTATCGTAACCGCAGTTATCTTGTTTCGCAATTTTAAATTCGGAATAACTCACATACTTAGACAAGAGAGCAATACCTTAGAATTTAGAATAAAGCCATTTACTGCATATAAGAGGACAAGATTCAGTTTGTAGATTCATTGCGCGTACCTTTGAATCCATTTTGTACCAATAACGTGAAACTTTAGATAAAACTACCAGACCAAGTTAATATTTGCCCCTGTAGCTACATTTTGGTATGTCAGCAAGTCTAAACTAAGAGGGATAATTTTATCCTGTGTATGATGCACTGTGTATTACACTGTATGCATGCTAAAGTGCTCACCGTGAATTAAAATTTGTATTTTATATGAAAATTACACGTTTCATAAATAGATTATGCGTTTAACCGGAGGCAGCTCTTAACGATTGTGCGCCATAGAATTTCGTTAAGGGCGAGAGACACAAGGATTTTTGCGCAGATATTACAACAAGGTAATTGGCAAAAGGAAGCAGAAAGGAAATGCCGTCAAGAAATTCACTTCAAGAATCCTTCAAAAGCGTCCTATGTTACACTTGAGTTGAGTAGTAGACGATTTCACTTGAGACGGAATTGAGTTAAGAGACTCCTTAGTCAAGTCAAGCCAATTGAAGAGTGGAAGAGGAATTGGAAGTTCTAAAGAGTCCGACCACCGTGGAAGATGAAAAGTAGCTGGAAGGTACTCTACTCACTCACTCACTCACTCACTCGCTCATTGGGAAAAGTCTGTCTGCCAGACAAGTCAGGCCAAGTCAAGAAGATGCACACAGCACCTAGTTGGGAAATTTGACGAGAAGATGATCGGCTGACTTGACTTGTCTTCAACAGTTACGGAGTTGCAGAGCTGTGAGTGAAGACGGGAGAACTAAAATGTAACGTTAAAATCCAGACAAGATTGGACAAGATGTTGAATGAGAATGGTTAAGTTACTTTCAGGGTGATCATCATCTCATTAAATTGGATAGATACACATTCCTATAAGTTGTTTCGTAGAATCGATTGCTCTCTCTCTCTCTCTCTTTGCGAGTACGTAGTCAGCACCATGTACTTACTATCAAGTCTACTTACTTTTATCTACATATGTATGTTGTTCTTATTAAGACACTTTTAACAACAAGAGAACGGCAGAGCACACTCGCTCCGCTCGCTGCTGTTGCTCGTCCATTCAGTTCCGAGGCAAGTACATACTGGAAGTCCCATGAAGAGTCTCAGTCTGGAGAGTCGAGTATTCATCATGAGAGTGAACTCAACTTGATTCCAACTTGACATCCGAATCAAATTGCAATGAAAAATACTAGAGAACCAGCAGTCATCATGCCAGAGTGGAAAAATGTATTCATCCTAGAAAAATTCTTCAAGCCACACTGGAAGTGTGTCGCACATGCTTTCATAGAGACTTTCTCGAATTGAATATAGAAACTCATTAGTCAAATTAAAAAACTAAAATTGTACCAATGCAAAAAGTTTTTTGCACGTAAAGTTTACATTGAAAGTCAACGTACTCTCCAACGCAACAACTTGTAAGATTCATATAAACTTTGTCATTAAATTATTTGTTACTGTAGGATACATTTTTGGTATTGGTTTTCGTTTTTCAATTCCCACCGGTGATTCCTGAATACATTCCTGTACCTATCAACAAACACCGATATTACATATGTATACAAAAGCGAATAAATAATATACATGCAGCTGTGTGGTGTGTATATGTATAATGCAATTATAATATAGCGTAATAGTACAGAGAATGTGCTATTACTAACAGCAGTAATAAAGTAATAAATAACATAATATGCTGTTAATACTCACACAAGGATGATAGGAATTTTTATCAAAGGAGAAGTGAAATGAATTGCCTTTTATTCTGATTCTTCATCGTTGCTTTCAAATGTGTGTGGCATTCCCTTGAAAGTCATTTCTAAATACACACAGATCACACAGTACAATGTACAATCAAATACAACTGACGTATCGTACACAGGTCTAATACTCGACTCTTTTAATACATAGCAGCATAGAGTATGGGTGCAAGTGTAAAAATTCCTGTCTATCTTGAGGCTGATTCCATGTCTCACTCGTCTACGAATGTACACACGCTTAGTATATGGGCTTAGTGTTATTTTATTTAGCACATTCGCTCGCATAATACTTTATACGTAATATTAATGCGTGTAGCATACGTACACTTAAAAAGGATGCACTGTAACGTACGCTTACTTACTTATATACACAAGCACTCACTGACATACCTTTGTGTTAAATGGTATTGGTATTTAGTAGGAGCAGATACCACCTTTAAGATAAGTACGAGGAGAAAGAGGAAAACCTAAGACACAACATCGGCAGGGTATCCATCACTGTGGGAGGTGTTGATGAATACCTTCCATCTTTTGCCTTTACATCCGTTCCACTCAACGACCGCTCGTCTCAACTCACATCCATTTCAACTCGTCCACCTTCCTTCCTTAGAAAGTGATACTTATTTTGATACCCACGATTCCGTTCAGCAATGCTATCTTAGCACCTTTGCATTTGAGTCATTAGTGATTACATAAATGTGGATACAACGTTCACTGTATCTGTCTGTCTAATTAATTATAAACAAGGAACACTTTTGTGAATATGTAGAGTATATACTAGACGTCTTGCATAACTCATTAAACATATACAATTTAAAACAGGTACACTCACAATCAGTTGTTATGCTGGCTATTAAATACATTTAAATGTACGTTTTATGTAAGTGTCACAGAAATTTATACTAACATCCATCCAACGCAACTGGTTATTTGTTTTTAAAATACAAAGTTTGAGCAAATCTTATTTTGTTGATTCTTGATCTTCCAAAGGTGCTCTCAAATAAATTATTAAACATCAGATGCAATGTGCTTCACGTTGTACAATTGCACCGAGTTGAGTAAGACACACGTTGACAGGACAATTCATAGTCGAGTTTGCACTGAATCATTGGCCTGTCATGTCTTTGTCCGTCCACCGAATACATATAACACAAGACTAAATATGACGAGCTACCTTTTCTTAGTCGTATCATAACTTCCCTGCAGACTAGGATTAATGTTTGGCATTGGCTTTGAGAACTTTCATTGTGTCTACTCCAAAGCTGAGTGCGTACTAAACTTTCAGAGTCAACCGCTACAATGGTACACAATTTAGAATTAATATTATAAGCTCACTCACAACAATCAGTCCAGCATTTGTGTTCAACCATCAGAGTATGATGGTCATATGTATCATATCTAGTTCATTCTTTCACTTTTTTATTCGGATTCATGTAAAATTCATTTCACCAGAGCCTAGGTCTATGCTGTAGTTGCTCATAATTTCGCTGTTATTAGGTGTCTTGTGAGGGAATAATGACAAAATATCATGTGGAATAAACGCCAACTCGGTGGACAGGCATTTAGAAATGTATTATTTAGCAGTAGTATGTAAGTTTAAATTCTAAATCAGTCAATACAGCATTGTATTTTGTATTTATTCAATGTGCATAATATTTATGTAACGGATGCGCTAGTATTCGGTAATTGTTTGATACTTGTGGCTAATCGTTACAGCACAAAATGTGAATGTACGTGATGTGATTGAGATATCGATAAACTTAAACATCTAACATGGTTCTTAAATGGTTTAACTTGAAGACAAATTTTAAAGTTTTATTTTTAAAGCTTTATTGTAAGATAGGTAGGAAGAAATTTGTGGAGGATGATGATGTCTATCCCAGTAAATAATGCTGGTAGCAGAAGAAGAATAATAGTGTAAAATAAAAAGTAAATCCATGGGAAAAACATGACACTCATGTCATTTGATGCATGCTTAACCTTTTTGTTGCTATTTAAATACGAGTGGATGGAGAACGTTCGCTTGCATGATTTTCCAAACTATCCATGTGCACCTTCTGTTCTTTCTGGGAATGGAGTATGTGGGTAGAAGAACTATGAAGGACGAGACAGAAAATTTTCTATTCATATATATGAGATTGCAATGAAAGTTTTGGGAATCAAGACGAATTAGTTCACTTCAGTTGAGATGACTAGCTTCTTGTGCTCATCGTAATTGAATTGAATTTTTCTGTCTCATTCTTTTCAGTGGACATTCCAATGCTATGACATGGCATCTGACATTGTAAGCGTTGGATTTAATATGGCATATAGTGTACACTTGATTTCTTATTCACTTACTTTAGAGATCTAGTTTCTTTCCAATTTCTAACTGGAGGAGGTGCAGCCATTCTATCTTTCTGAATTGGTATGTTACCCATATGATGCTACATGTGTTACATGTAATGGAGAGTACAGCAAAACATGTATCCGAAAGTACAATAAGATGTGCGCACAGATATGCTCTGCCGTGTCACTCACTACCACCCAGACTCATTCACGATTCGCAGTGAAATAAGTTTTCCGTGGGAGCTCGCCACTGTCTTTCACACTTTGGTGTCTCACGACCCTTTCCGCATTTGATTCCCATTCGAGGGGCAATGACAATTATAAGTCAACTTGAACACACACAAAAAGTAGAGAGAATTTTAGTCAGCTAAAGCTTTATGGGAACAAAACCTTCAAAGTTTAAATTGAGCTTTACTTTGTGATGCTGTATCTACTAAATAAGTAGTAGGATGTGTATTCATGATATCAGAAAATGTGTAGGTGCAGCTTTTGATAAAATTTTATTCTCCCTTCACTAAATACTTACTAATTCGTTAACTGTAAATCTATTTCCCAGTGCGTCATCTTCGTTTTGTAGACGTTTTGGTGCTCTGCTGAAAATGAAGAATTAAAATTTAATATGGGGAACAGTTAGATAAGATGAGACGTTTGGTATGCGAGCCGGAGCCATTCGCATGTTTTTATGATCATCTTAATTGAATTATCATATCACATGTCAAAGGGGAAGGTAGAAAATAAAGAAAGTATAATTCGAACTGCGATGTTATAAATCAAAGCACCTTATTTTACATACGCAGTAGTACGCCTCACCCAGCTGTTTACTATGTGGTAGGAGAATTCTATTGTGTTCTATTATTCATGTTGTTACCTTGCATTCATATTATGCCGTCTCCTATACTTACCACTACTGACTTGGTAATATTTACGTATATACATATTACGTGTATATACTTACAACCGTCTTCCTATTACCTCTGGTCTTCTTGTGTTAAAAAGCAATAAGAGCTCACTCGTTCACTCGCTCGCTCACTATCCACAATCACAGCCATTCCCAGCCAGACCGTGTGTAAAGACGTTCCAAGCTACATGCGACCCACAGGGAAGTCCGTCTCTCTCTCTCTCTTAATAAAACTAATGCATATGCATGTGGAACAGCAAAAACAGTGCTCTTGTGAGTTAAGTGAGTCAGAAAGTCAGAACGTGATGTGATAAAATGAAATGAAATAAAACAAAGTGTAGCCAAGTACTTACCTTTGCTTGTTACTCCCTGAAAGTGTAGTAAGTGCACACGTTTGATAAATGTATTACAGCTTCAACGTTGAAATTTCATAACTTATACAATTTTGTACCTTATACCTATACATACATTAAATGGAGATTTGTGCTTTACATTTCTTGTCTTAGTTAGTGGCTGCGCTGATTGATGATAAAAGGATTTGCATGAAATAAAATAAAACGCAATTCAAAACAGTCTGCTAATAGCATTCCTAATGTACACACATACACATACTGTACAGAGTACAGAGATTGAATGCAATCCATAGGGCAGCAAAAAGTATGAGTAAATCCATTAAAAAAATTCAGTGTGTACTTGTATCTTGTATGTTCAGTATCACTAGTGCAGGGCAGAAATAATTGAGTTGAAAAATAAAGGTATTGTAAGGTAAGAGTGAAATCGAGCAGAGAGAATCCATAAACTAGCCTGTTAGCAGTGTGCGGATACATTAAGGTAAGTTAGTCATTACTATTACTACAGCACACACAGTAGAGTGTACACATAAAAAGATGAGTGGAAGGAGACGGACGGATTAGATTGATGGATGGATGTTCTCTGTTCAAGATGAGATGTTGAATGTTTGAGGTGAAAGAGCCGCTTCGTGCTGAGTTCACCGAGTGATCAGCCAGATCACGTATCAAATGAAGCGCTGAGAATCTTTTTATCTACCTTTGTCTGTATTAATGCATGTAGCACTACTCCAAGGCAAGGCTAGGTACTATCTATATACAGTACTACTGCTCGTCTCAGCAGTAATAATATATAGAGTGGAGTGTGTAGGTTGATCCGCAATATATTAGTACAGATTGAACGAGTGCACACACAGAGTGAGTTCTTCTGTTCATGTCCTTTCTTCTGTTCTAAATGATTGGATGAGCATTTATCTATCCACTAATGTATGCATTTATTGTTGTACATCACCAGAACACAAGTATGTGCACGTACAATAAAGATAAGCAATTCTTATCGAAAAGAAAGAGCGAAACTACTATACTAAGGCATGAACTGGTACGTGTATCTCATTTAAGAGACTTGCTATTTATTATATAGGTACACTCTTGTACCATGCACAGATCATTACAGTATACACTATGCACAGTGGGATTTTCAATATTTATTTCTATGGGAGAAGGACCGAAAGGAGACACGCCTTATGGAAATGGAAAGTTGCAGCTAAGTAAGTTATGTATCACCAACACACGAACTGCTCGTGTACAATTTCTACTTCTACTACTACTAAAGTAGTGGAAGCTGAATAACTAATCTCTTTTCAAGTAAATTAAGAAAAGATAATTAACCAGAGAAATTTTCTGTAATAAATAAATAGTCCGTTCAGATATGGATGAGGATACCACGTCAAATAGGTATTAGATAGTTGTTAGAAGTTGTAAGTAGCCAAACGAGGCAAGAGTTACACTTGAACGTGTAATAGCCACTTCTTCAAGGTAGTTAATATGGACATGTTTATTTATTGAGATGAACAATGGGACAGTGCCATTTTGTGTGCAAAAGTACTCTTTAATTTGCCTTTCAAAGTACGTGGTAATTTTGCTTCTGATAATTAGAATTGCAGATTAGATTGTTTTCTTGCAAGAAAATGGAGCTCTTCAACTTTTCTCAATTTTAAAAGCAAGCCAACACACTGACAATGAGTGCGTGTATTTTACGTCTACGCATATATATGTATACATAACGGTCCGCATACAATTTCTGTCACACTAATAGCCAGTTAGGAAAGAAAAAGAAAAGATGCAATGATTAACGTTTATCACTCACTGTAGAGCTACCCTGTTACTCCTTATACAATTCTTGTAAGTAAGAGGAGAGTGACCGACATGACATTGTGCAGGAATATCTCCATATACTAATGTTTGTTATACGCTTTTTAAGAGAGTCATCATCAGGAATGGAATGATGTGAGGAGTGTGATTGCAAATGCCGACTCGAATCGAAATGTCCTGTCCTTTCCGGTTTGGCTCATATAAATGAGCCAATAGAATGCGAAATGAATACTCAACGCTGCAATCCAATAATAATTCAACAAGTGGGCAGGCAATAGAAATTAATTGGAAGAACTTGTCTTTCCCATCACACTGTTGTAAAGTGAATCTGAAGTACTTCCCCCCCCCAATAATGCAACGCAAGTAAACTCTTTTTTTCCTTTTATCGTTTCATAAGTAGTAGTCGATCAAATGGTACGATACGAATTTGGCTACTGGTGGTGTGCATATATTTATATAATAGCGGATTGCATATGTATAACAACGGTGACATAGTTGATGGCCTTTGAATGGTACACCATTTCGTTAAATGGTATTGACTTTATTGACTTAGTTTGCTCACTTAAGTTTAGTGGCAGACGAGTCAAGTCGCGACTCCAATCCATCCAATGTCTTATTGCCTAATACTTATAGGACTGCATTTCAATGCGTCATCAAATAAAATGTAATGACCTGCTCTGAATTACATGCATTGCATTCAGATGCATTGGCATGTCGTCAGTAGGCTCCACTCACTCCACTCACTCACTCACTCACTCTCATCAGTAAAAGTGACTTCAAATAATCTGTACAGAAAAAGTGCGAGTTGGATTCAATTGAACCAGATTACGAGTCTCGACGGTGTAATATATGCACATTATACAATTGCGTACACGTTGTCTGATATAGAGACATTTTGAAGCATGTGTTCAAGAAGAGTAACTAGGCACTCTGTCCCAATGGGAAGCTGTATCTCGTATGTGCATCTGTATTAAATGTTAAGTAAATCTTTAGGTTTTCTGTGGATCATCGACTTCAGCTGGCTTGTCTGTTTCCGTGCTGTTAACCTAACACTGCTTAATCTGCTTATCTGGTACATGCAGAGATACAAACGAAGAGCCAGTTGACAAGTCAAGTCTCTTAATTAGGTGATTAGTTTATGAGAGGAGAAACAACGTTTGTAATGTAAGAGTTTGTTGTCAAAGCAGTTGACATTTCAAATTGGGAATTGGATTACAAAATTTATTACCTGGACTCGGAGAAACTGAACTGACTGGGCCCCATTTAAAACCGTAAGGAACTGGCTACATTACGTATAACCTATACGATGTATACTTTTACCTGTGCTACTATCTCTCACTTATAAAACCCAATCATGACAATTGTGAGTACAGAAATCCGAAGGAAAATCATATAACAGTACATGCTCTTCATACGTTCGCTTGCTTTCATTGCATTGATTAAGGAATAATTGAAAACTAGGTTAAATTTTAGATCACGAGAGCAAAATGGAAGTCTAACAAGGGAACCTTTTAACATGAGTACAAGTACTTTTGAATTTCACCCATTTGGATGTGTAGTAAGTTTAACCGTTTCGCCCCGAATTTTCGTTGTTCACGAGAAAAATCAAAATAAAATTTCGTGAAAAGTAAAAAATCCTAAATTCCTTATGGGATTTACCCTGCAAAAATTAAGATGAGACAGGTTGCTATTTTTAAAAAAATTTGATAATTATTTTTGTCATTTTTTTAATTTTTTCGTCGTACCAATAAACTTTTGCTCATGTGTATTTACTTGCCTAAAAAAGCAGTAGCGCCGAAATCACTGATTTACCCATAAATCCCATAAGCAATTTTCGTTTTTTAATTTTCACGAAATTTCATTTTAATTTTCCTCTTGAACAACGAAAATTCGGGGCCAAAGCCGGTAGGGTTGAACTACTGTAGGGATGTACTACGCATCCAAATGAGTGAAATTGAGAGTAGTCATGTTAAAAGATTCCCTTTTGTAGAAGGAAGTATGGTGAGCCCTGAATCTAATTTACATTACAAATATATTCAGCAATTTATTTTTAATTTTTTAAGCGGCTAACTAGTTATTGTTGAAAAATAAACGCTGAGCTGCAATCACTTGTCTTGATATGCTATCCCTGTGTTTTATGTTACCTATATGTATATACTCGCTGCTACTAGAATCTTATGCAGGTCCCCAACCAGACAGACCCAAACGGTGTGTGAGATGGCGATTTCTGAAGGCAGTGTGGGACAGCAAATATTTCTTTCATTAATTACAAAAAAGCTCACTACTTAAGTTTATTTTATAGAACCATTGGTATTACAGCTGACAGGTGCGTCACTAGTAAGTATGGCTACTCTACTGCACTGCTGTCTGTTACTGCCGAGTTATGTGGCATCGGCATTTTAATTCATGTACCTAATATTAGTGCACACCGTTGACTGCTTATACACACGGGCAGCCCACATACTCTTCAAGTGATGGTGGTCTGGTGGTCCACAATGTGTCTCTCCTACCCCAAATCAAGGGTCAAGTCAAATGTTAATTAGTGGATATATTGTTAGTGTTACATTCCCCCATGCATCGTAATTAGGAGCAATAAACACAATAAAAGAAAATAATATGGATACATAACAAACACGTTCTTATGTAGACACGTAATTAGTATGCAAAATTGTATCTATACAGCTATTGAAACACATTTGATTAAATATTTTTTACAGAAAAATGTATATGTAATTATAGCATATCTTTCAATATAGGCGATGCATTGAGATAAAGGTTTGTTTGTGTCTTCCATTGGTAATAAAGGAATTATCTCAACAGTACTATGCATAATATGGTACCTATACAGAAGTATTTATATCTATAATAGAAATCTGTATGGGGGTGTACGTAAAAAGTTAACCATAAGTCAAGCCAACAGATAGCACCGGGTTAATGTGAGCCTTTAAGTGACTAAAGTATTGCATTTCAATGTTATTGTTTGGTTTACCTTAATCTAGTTTAGTTTAGTGGGTGTGCAGCAAACAATAGAACAGGCAAGCAAGAATTTTCCACATACAGGTTTTCCTACACACGTACGCAGCAGCCACAGCTCTGACGTTGTTGTTGGACGAAGAGCAGCAGCACAGTCTGTTCACCCTCCACTCCGATCACCAAGATAAGAAAATACGATATCAAGATCAACATCAACAGTTCGCGCACACAATGTGTGCTTGGCTCAGGTAGAGAGTAGGGAAAGTTATCCTCTGTAAACTGTGTATCAGGTGTCAACGTGCGGAGCAGAGAATGCGATCGCTTCGGTTTCCAGCTTCGTCAGCGTTTTTCCCAAAATGCGACAGACGGAGGAAGTTTTATGTCACCCAAAATTCCTTCTGCTCTTTGACTCTGACACGGTTAGATATCCACAATTTCGACAGAACTCAACTAACTACCCGACGCAGTATAGCACTGTGTACACCTATTTAAGTATACTAAATATAAGCATATAAGTTAATATACAGATAGTAGAACTATGGACGTCACGTTATGTCAACCGCCATTAGTTGTTATTTCTGTGGCTCACTATTTTCTCTCTTGTTGCCCTTCTTTGTTTTAATTGTCGTTGCTTGTGTCGTGCTCACTCATTCTCAATCTCACGAATACAGGTAGCCGCTTTCGAATGGTGTTTTGGTATGTCCTGTGGCTTCGTCTGTCGTGTAAAAGATTGTGGAGAAGCATAAATAGTTTAAATGCGTAAGCTTGGCCATCCTTGTTATCCTTTAGTGCCTCTTTTACCTGGAGACGAGATTGGATTATTTTGACTTTGAGGTAAGGCTTCCCTTGGGCTTGGGGTTTGTTAATTGTTTTAGTTATAGTATTCTACGGATAAACCAACAGCTTATTATACTGTATGCCTTTATACTATTCGTAAACATTTACCATACGGGAAGTCACCGATTTTATCACTAGGCTATACTTACTACTGGGTTTTATACAAGCATACACGACTTGACAGAGAATTTATCTTTTGTGGGCAAGATACTTCTTCCATGATTATTTCCCTTTGTGATAACTAAGATATTGAAGTTTCATTTGAGGGAATTAGTGTCTGACGAAGTGACATAAGCTTTGATATGAATGTGTGCGGACGTGTTCAAAGATAATCCCACTTCAATTGGCTCGCTGATATTGTGTGACATCTTTTCTTCGTACCGTGTATAAGCACATTGTGGTTTCCCACAAAGAAATAATTCTCATCATCAGCCAGCCTGATGTAATGACTAGTCTGATTCTTGACAAGTGAAGCGTCTAGTTAGGAATTCTTGGAAGTTTCCACTAAATTCTCTCCAAAATTCTTACAATACCACGAGACTGAGCAGTGCACACGGAGTCAATCATGGAAATCAGATGCTAAATCGTAATCGAAATGCCTATGAGGAGAATAATGATTCTTGTGAACATGGAATTAATAGAGGTAGAACATTTTCAAGATCTCTTGCTCATCTCGTGCCGATTCCTGTAGTTTTCATAGGTCACTGAAGTCACTACCAGTTCAATTTATTAATCCCGAGTCGAATGATTAGTTTGCTAATAATGCGGATGCTCTAGCCAATTGCCAAGGTTTACTAATGCAGCTGTACCCTCTACAAGCTATGCACACAAGAGCTACTCCTGTAAGCTAAAAGAAGTACCTAATGAAAAGTCAGGCTCTAATTTATTCGAATTCTCTCACTAAACGTTGCTCAAACAGCAAAGTACACTCATTTGTATAAGTAAAACGTGTACATTCTATATATTAGTTTTTCGATTCAATCCAATTCATTTGATTTTTTGCTTTGATTTCGTATCCACCACAGTGACTGCATGTCCAAGAGCAGTCTACCACCAACCAGCAAAACACTATGTGAGCAAGTAAATCCTAATTGTACATTTCGTGTGGTGGTACTCATACATTATCAGTATAGGTAGGTACACAGTGCAAATACAAGGCCATGTAAGTACTTGTATTATGGATGATACGAGTGCTAAAAAGCTGTGCCTTTTAAACCGAGTGTTTCTGCTGCAGCGCAATATATTTCTTTCGATGGATAGTTTATGACTCATTCTTTCTCTGCGTGAAAGAAATGAAAGAAAGGGAATGCGAAAGCTACTCAAATGTATGTGATTTGATCAAATCAAGAGTTGTAAATACCAATAGACCAAGAAACAGATAGCAAGTCCTGTCTCCTACAGTTGGAACCACAGTGCTGCACAATAGGAACAGGAAAATGTGTATGGTACGTGGTATATAGTAGAAATGTACATGTACATAGGTATCTCAAAGTCATATACTCATAAGGGTAATGGGTACTAGTAAAGGTACAAGAGCTATGTGCTAGTATCATCCGTCGACTAGGAAGAAAATATCCATCTGCAAAAAAATTCAATTGAATGTGATTGTATTTTTCTTGGCAAAGCGGAGCAATAATGTATTGCAAGAGGGAGGACATTCGAGTAAGTCAGTTAAGTAAGTAAGTAAAAGATTAGCTCACATATATAATATATAGAAGAGAGGGAGAGTGGAGCTTAGAGCTTGAAGCTAAAAGTTGAGAGGACTGATTGTGAGATGAGACTGAACCGAACTTACTCACATCACATCAAAGAAATTACTATAGTCGGATTGCAGTTGAGAGCTGTGAGATCGAGTAGGAGCTTAGCATGAGTCCGGCAATTCATGTGGTTTATGGATCACGACTTGATTTTCGAATTCACGTCTTGTCTTCTACCAACATCTACTACTCACTGGACTGGACTCTCCATCCACTCCACTCTATCGACTAAACTGAAGTAAGTAAGAAATTCGTTGGCTGTAGTTCAAAACACATGATATCTTCTACCAAGTGCGTATTAGTACATGGTATGTAACAGTGGTCATTCCATTGGGCTGTGAAGCTGATGTACTACTACTACTACTCATTGATAGTAAATATGTATCTGTACTACGCACACGGTTTTACCAACAGAAGGTAGTAGATCCTACTGGGACGAGTATTCATAGAATTTATAGCTCAATATTTCTGGTTTCTGGTAGTAGTGCGCAAATTACTAGTTTTAAATTTTCTTTACAGTAAGAGAGGAACAAATCATTGACACTCAACAGCTTTCTTTAGTGTTTACTTACGAGCCTACTACTACATATTATGTGTACATTATTTGCTTCAAAAGCTTATACCAAGAAATTCCATAGTTACCCCTGTCACAAGGTACGTTGGATACACACATTCTGCAGTTGTAGTATAGCAGACCCAATCTAATCTTGTTGAGAATGGAATGTATATGGTCATCTCTACAATTATTATATTTGCCCAAAGCAAGCAATATAAAATACACTGTAAAAATGTCTATATTTGCACTAACGAATTTTTCTAGCCGGTGATGATGCACTGTTTCAAATCTGCAAGTGCATACATATGACATGACGTTATTTCACAACGCAAAGCTGATGGTATGAGGAAAAGAACAAACTAAAACTAGTGGGGTAGGTCTTTTCAATAATTTTAGCCTCTGTCAGATTGGAACTGCAAGTTGATTTCAGGGCAAGGCACATGCTTACTTAACTACGATGTGTCTGAAAAATACAACTTGTTAGTAGTAAAATGTAAACGATTGAAGTTCTAAAAAAATACTATGAGTGCAGCGTCGATCGGGCTTTGATGTGCTTTGAGCTTTTGCGCTTGAGAATGTTAAACGAAATTGAGTTTTCACAGCACTTGAGTATACTACAACGCAAGCAAGAGACAAGGCTACAAACAAATGGAAGTGTTTGAAGTACATCAGACGCTAATGCAATGTGTAACAGTGAATGCACGTGTGTGTAACCGAAGAGTTTGTGTCTCTTTGTGCACAAATAATCTGCAGAGTAATACACTTAAAGTACATTGATGGGTAAACCGCTTTTGCTTTGTTGTTTACCATTATTTTACTAGGGGTACTTACTATTCGTTCTACATTACGGAGTACGGACGCACAAAGTCGTAGTGTGCAGAGTACAGTACACAGTGCACATTCGAGTGAACCTAGTAAACCTAGTAGATTAAAGAGACACACCTGGAATATATATTACACGTTATTTGAAAGAGTCAATATAGTGACTTTTTACGGTGTGCACATGTGCCATGCGACACGAAGTATATATAAAGAATCTGATTCTGATGGGACCTGTTTCCTTCGTGATAGATGTGTTCCATTTGAACGTGAATTATTGGCTTGTTTTTCTCTCTACCTTCCACTAACAGATACTGCATGATCGCATAGAACACGGCACAAATAGTTGTAGGCAAGTTGAAGGTACGTGCAATGAACAATCAATCGAATGTGTAGCAATCGATTGCTAAAGCTACTATTACATACTACAAAGCGTGAAAGCAAAATCGGCTTTGTTGTGATAATGACATTTTTCTTTGTACAGAAGTTGGGCTTCGGCTGCTCTTCGCTGACGTCACCAGTGTATTATAACAATTACAATTACGTGACTTTGTCAAAGAGAGACTTTTCCTTTTCTACAATGTTCGAACGGGAATTTGTCTTGTGCACACTTTGCTGCAAATACAGATGCTCTGATTTCAAGATGACATGCATAACCCATTTTTCAAAAATTTTGATCGTATTAACCTGTTAATTACTTTGTACAAATATATTTTAATTTATGTTTTAGAATAGAAGGCATTGTTCTTTATAAGCGCGGTTAGAAAATCTAGTGTCAAAATTATTACAAACAATTTCAAAATTGATAGTAGACTGAAAAAAACATTGTTTATAAAAATATCCGTACTATTAAAGGTTTTGTATTAAAGGTTGCCTATACTCTGGATCTTAAATAGCAACTCCATTGGAGATAAGTATCACAATTAACCCATGCTGTTATAACTTTTTGACATTTTTGCTGTGGAAGTGTCTCCAGATGCATTAGGCCATTCAATCAGGTCACAAGTAATAATAGCAGAATTGCTGGTTGATTTTTTGGGGGATTTGTTAAGCTCACTGAAATTTTCATTTAGAATCCCATTAGATTCTACATGTGGCTCTTCTTTCATACTGCCAAATACATGGGCACAGTTTCGATATGATTTTGTTCCTTGATTATTGTATTCGTGATCGTAAAAAGGCTTTATTCGCTTCACATAATCAGTGTCACTGTTATATGGCCTTTCTTCAACGTTGAAATGCTCCTTCGATTCGCCAGACAACATTGGAACGATCAGTTCAGAATGCAATTCGTAACTGCGCTTGAATTTTTCAATGCGATTGTTGCAGCCATCCGCTACAATTTTCTTGTTTGTTTGCAGAAAACTCTGGAGACAAACATTGGGGAGTAAGCATACACCTGTTTCGCATTACGCAATAAAAAGAATTGCAAAAAATTGCAAAATATTATGTACCAAACAAGCTCCCATCTCTGCAACGCTTTCTTTGTGAAATGTAAATTGAGGTCTGTCTCATACTTTCACTTCCAATTATACAAATTGATTACGACAGCTGCCACATGTATTATTCTCTTGATGCATTACAATTCGCTTTAATTGAATATAATGGAAACCAATGAGATTTAAAGCTGCTTCAACGTCCATGGAAACAAAAATGCACATGTGTCTTGGCACTAAAAGATGGATTACCGTCTGGTCGATTTAATAATAAGCGGTAGAAGTACGTGAAAATTTTCTTACATATAAAACTCATGCATCACAGAGAATTTATTAGCAATTAAAAGCGACGCTTATAGTCCTATAATATTCAATAAATTTACTCTGCTCTCATCACCGCACTTATTCCTTATATATTAATGGGAACGTAAACGTGTTTCACCGACATACAGATGACATTTATGTAGCATTCAATGTATACCTGGCGGTATAGTCTTCTGTGGAAGAAAATTATGTTTTGTTTGTGTACATTTACTACTAACCGTGGTTTTTTGTATCTGCGATGAATTCTGGTTGTATTTTTAGTGTTTCTCTGTGATTTATTTATTACCAGATTTATTAGTCTATTCTTTATTACTTGGTATTGTTTGTGTTGGCTTGTCTTGGCTACCTCCCGAATTACTGGCTTCAGTACAGGACTTTACTTACACAGCCCTTCAGAATCAGACTCGTTTCACAAGCAGCATCCTCATCGGCCGAACCAGTTGTGTTGTAAACTTTAACAGGATTTAATTAAGGAGCGATCTTATCCTAATTGAAGCTTTCTTCATGGTGACGATTGTCAGATTACTCGGTGCATGAGAATTAGACCAAGACAACATTCTTTCCTTATGCTTCACATTCATTTAAACTCCCATCTAAAAACTTCACGTATACTTCTCTGTACACATTAAGCATCTCTCTCTGTAGCTCTTTCAGACTTACATATTATTGTACATGAGAGCCAGTATCACTCTTCTTTGTTGATCCTCTCTGAGTAATGATGCCCTTTAAGTGGTATAGGGCGGCTTGAGACAAGTTCTCGCTGTTTGTTAGTTATTTTCATTAAGAAAAACCTGATACCTTTCTATATTACATAGAGATTATACGTAGAGGTATGTATATTCTTTGTTGCACTTACTTATTGTTAGTTTAGGGACTACAAGAGACAATCGTAGAGTTCTTTATATAAAACTGCAAAAATACTGAAGATTGAGAGACCCCATTGTCTGTCTATTTAAGTTTGTGCGTAGTATTTAATTGTAGTATAATATATCTATAGATATTCTCCAGTTTTGTATGTGGAGTAGCCATGTCCATTGTTGGGATAATAAAAGAGGAGGTGCAATAGTCCCAGGAAGGAGGAATTTATACATTATTAACAGTTTTATTTCCTTCTGGAGTATTAAATAAGATGGAGTAACAGCATGTGAATAGCACCAGACCAGTCGACAAGAAACTGGGACTGCCTTTCAGGAAAACTATCGTCGTAGTTTCTCGGAAATGACTAAAATTTTATTTGCTTAAGTGTTCAGGATGGGAGAGATAGGATTCCCTAGAAATTTAAAATATTTGATTGCTTTTCGTGCACAATGAGACTACGTATGTAATTATTACCCACGTGTAGTCTTTTTGGATAGATCCAAACCCGACTGCAACAATTCTCTTTCAATATTATATAGATTTTAAATATAAAAATCTCACTTATCCGCTTCAAAATTTCACAGTATTCCGTAATTTCAAGTTTTAAACATTTTTTTCAACGAAAGGCGAATTGATTTAACCACCCTGATTTTTACACTCTTGAAAATCATCTGCACCTGTCCAGGTACATAACAGGTCCAGGTCCCATTGTAGGTATACCACTTTACATGTATTATGTTTGGCTGACTTTGTCCAGTCGTTCTTGTACCCTTGTTTGCCATGTATTTTGATTGTGTAAACCACCCCACTGGTAACATGTAGTCGGTTAGATAACACTATTAGACAGTAAAAAGTTTATTTTATGTTTTTCTGAGTTTAGGTTGATTTTTAGATACACTTTTGTAGTACGAGTAAAAATAATAGTATTTCTGGATGGTGTCAGTTCGATGTACAGTTTGTAGTGCAAACGAAATACGAGATTCATTGTTACTTGCACCATGTGACTGTGTGCTGCGAAGATACCCAAGAAAAGATACAATAGTAACCACCACAAAAGAGAGATACAATCGTGTCCAATTAGTAGAGTAAATAAAGTAGGTTATACGGGTCTCAAGAGAAAACGGGCCGCGCGGCTATTAAATAGTCTACTACACTTCCCTGCAGTTTCTCACTACAAGTGCTACCAAATACTATCTACTATGTATACAGTTTTACTTTCTTCAACTTACTAGCATTTCTTGTACCAAATACTACCGCTCGCTGTACTGCATACAGACTATATTCCACGTAAACTCGGCTACATAATATTTTACAGATTACAAACAGACGTGCCTCCCTCCACTTCATTTAGACTTTGAAGTTCTCTCGTCCAAACCAACTCAAAGTCAAAGCGACGATCTGGCAAAATATAACAATGTATACCATAAACTTGTACGATGTGAAACTGCATTTCTTTATTGTTCTATTATCAGATTGTGGTGGCTAAGGCACATATACTATAATATAATATCCGTTCGCATATTTCATGCATAGTACTTACTACTGGGCAGCACAGTAATATAATCAAATCACATACGCCCGTCAAAAATGAAAGTTTAGAGCACTCTGTCCCATTCCTTCAGATCTCTTTCAGCTTTTGTTTTGTATACTTTAGGAGGAGGGTGTCATAAAGCCTTTTTAGTTGAAAAGAATCTGGGCTCTCAAGGTATTAGTAGAGGCTGTACACACATTACTTACGATGCTTCTTCTACTGGAGAGCAGGCCACTCTACAAGACCTGAACAGCTTAAAGGTCGGCCTCGTAAAACAATTCAAGTTTAAGTTTTAAGTAAGAGAGGAATTATGGACTTGTAAAATACAGAAACTAACGTACACAACACTATCACATCCCAGAGATAATGTAATATGTATACACTTGTAGTAACTATTGGATTGTCACTGGCTGTATACCTTTCGTTCTTGTTGCTCGTACTTAATCGTATATCTTCTACTAACAAACTACCTATTGTTAGGCACGCACGCACTACACATACGTTCCCATACCTTTGGCATAGATATATACATACATACCTGTATATGATATTGTGTCTCTATTACTGTAATAGAAAGCCGACAGCTCAGTACTGTTTGTTTTGTTGGTTTAGTGTAGTGAACCATGATATTGTGTCTCTTGTGTGAATTTACAACATTGTAGGTATACCCGATTGTATGACAGACAAGTGACATTTGATCTTCAAAAGTGCCTGTAATGAAAATGAAGGAAAATCTTCTTTGCAGGAGTAATGAGCGATCATACAGAGTACTTTCGTCCCTTACATGAATTCGTAACACTACTAGTAGAACTAATCTAGCATTTAATAAATGTATTGTGGAATTGTAAATTAATAATCTAAAATTTTGTAGGTGTATAAATTCCTTAAAATAAGTACAACGTTTTTGAAGTTGTACTCAATATTAAAGTATTTACTGGTGCTGTACGGGGGGAACACCCTGTGTAAGTGATTAGAGCGTTAAGCAACTCAACATGAGATGATATTTTCTCTATATGCTACACATCTGCTCGACTCTCTGCTTGTTATGCGATGGTTTACTCACGTTACGTTAATTTTCCAGTTATCTTGGGCTATGTCATTGTCGAGGCGGAAAAAGTGGATGTGGGCGTCAATGAATTTATTATAACTGCTGAACTGCAATGGACTCGTCTTGATTTAAGCTGGCTGAAAAATCATCTTTACTCCCAACACGCTCACCGTAATACATATAGAATAAATACTGTATAGAGTGTGGTTGTGGTGCTCTTCGGTAATGTGATGTCTTTTAATGCAAAGTGATTTTGTTGTTCGTTAGCGCACTCACTTCTTACAGACTTTCCATTACTCTGTATATATGTTGATCTGGCAATATTATATCCATACAGGCAAATACAATAGAATACTTAATAATGAAGGCATGGAAATGAGATGAAGTCGTCTTGACTGTTGTATTGGACATAAATGTAGGAGGATCTAAATATCTTTCTACTTGGTCCTTTGCCTTTTGCCGCTCCAGACCAAAGACCAGACGAATCGACAAGTCTTGCACTCACTTGACCGAACAATATACTACGTGGTAATAGCCCGTGTAAGTTATTAACATTTCATTTTGCTAATGACGTACGATTCTGTTATTGCTTGCTCAACAGCTAGAGAAGTACTGATTGTTACCTTCCAATAAGTAATATAGACTTCAGCTAACTTTCAATTTAGGGATGAGACGATGAGACACCTTTTTTTTACAACCACGTAATGGATCTACGCATGAAGTTATATTTTATATGCAACTATTGTGGAACACAAGAAAATAGAAAAATAAAGATGACATATGTACTTATTAAAATATCCTTTATTTATTTAGGTAATCAGGTAATAATAAGTAAAAATAAATCGTAGGTTATGTAGTATATGATTGTTTATACCTTCATACTTGCATTTTATCATTTATACGAAGATGTGTTTCATGTTCCAAGGTTGACTTTCTAATAACGATCAATTTACAGAGTTTAGGATATGTTAATTCTTTTTGAAGCATGCAATGCAAATGCAATATAGGTCAAGCTCAGGAGAGTTGTAGTTGTAATCATTATAGCAAATTCCTACAAAAAATGGCAATGTGTCCACATTGATTAATTCGCAATCTGCACAAACTTGCATCAATGCTTTAAAATAAATTTTGCATTCCTGATTAAGATAATTATTTGTAATATGACGGCGACAATGAGAAGACAGTAAACTTATGTGTCATATGAATTGCTGACGAGAAAGCAGAAATCACTTAAGGTATTAGTTTATTTGCATTGTGGATTGTGTTGAGAAGCTGATGTAGAATGGGAAGTAGGTATTTTAGTAAGCCAGTGAGCACATGTCTGGTTCAACTCGTTCCGTTCATCTGTGTGTGTGTCGGCTGAATACCCGCGACTTCCATAAACAACGGATCCCACCACCACATGCATAAAAACATGGAAATATCCCTTCGCGTGGCAATACGGTGGATTTTGTGGTGTGCTGTGTAACGTAATTTTAGCCGAGCTATAAATATTAAGACCTATTAAATAAACACTAGAACAAGCATATTTACACAACACGTTCCCTAACAGAAATCCCCGACAGAATATAATACAGCAAACAGCACATTCTCTCTGCCAAAGCCCAAATACATACTAACGAGTCTGCCTAATGTCCCTAAGTAACTGTGTAAATATTCTGCTGCGGAACTCTATTACCAGTACAAGCCACACAGGGAAAGAAGATAAGAGTATGTGTAAATGTAACAGGGCTCTCCGGTCACAAGATGGGTAACAAAGCTGACGCTTTCCCGAGCGCTCCAATTCCCTAATATTCCAGTGTATGCGTGTCAATGTGCGATAAATTGTCTCAAAGTGCGGAAGTCACTAATATTTTATTAACCCTGACGAACTCACATCACAACAGCAGCCAACGATAAACTTCAGGCTAACTAAAACAAACCAATGCAAACTGAACTACTACTGGACTACCGAACTAAGGAATAGAGTGAGAGAGAGAGAGAGAGGATGAAAAGTAAACTAACTTATTTCACAGTCTTTTCTATTGCACAAGAAATGAAATTGGACTTTAGTCATGGCTTCGGAGCCCCCGTCTACTCATTTACAAAAAACAGAATGCTGGCCTACCCACCCACACTATATTTTGCAGAGACTCATATCACATCACATTACAATAATTGAATGCCCTGACACCACTCCAAGTAAAACTGAGCCAAGCTGAGCATGCAATAGCTTAAATACTTTCTATTACACGAATGTGTGTACAAACTACGACAAAACAGTGAGCCAAACTTATACTTTCAATTAACGACACATGCATACTACTACACAAAGAAGCCAACATGCTAGCGATAAGACAAAACTCACTTTAGCCAATTCGCACAGGAATTACATTTTAAAATGGGAAACCATGTACAACCGAGAAGCTTGTGTGCTCTTGATTCCCGGACAATTCAACCCTAGGGTAACACAACCGTAGGAGAACTCAACCCCAATATAACAATTAAAAAGGGTCAAAACAAAGGGGGGATGGGTGGGTGGTTTGTTGAGCTGAGAGACTATTTATTTTGAGTTTTAGGGCTTAATCGATGTAAGGAATAAGGCCTACAAGTTTGTTTAAATTCGAATCAAAATATTTTTATTCGTCGATTAGGCGCTAAGACCGAAAATCGCCTTTCTTCAGCCGACCCCACCCACTCGTAACCCCCGTTATTTTTACCCTTTTTAATTATTATATTGGGGTTGAGTTCTCGGTGTGGTTGAGTTGTCCTAGGTTGAGTTAGTTGTCCCTGGGTTGGGTTGTCGCTGAGGTTGAATTGACGGAATACTTGTGCTCTTATCCAAGTTTTTCTTGTGTACACCGTTGTAGCATTATCTACACGGAATTTGTTCCCGATTTTCTGAATAGGATTAGTAGGATAGGAAAACATGAATGTAATCATGGGCAAATTAAAATGTACGCTTTGTGTGAGTGCAGGCTTTCCGTGTCATGGATAAATAATGGCCACCAAAATCGAAAGCGGACGACCTGTTAAGTCTCCAGTATTTATGGAAGACACCTGTTTCATGCGTTCTCTTGAAATAGTGCTTTTTCGATTAACTCTAAACGACTATCAATTACTAACAAACATGGTCTCCCACTCGATCAATTTTAAGAAACATTATTGTGTCGTAAATGCTGCTTGTATTAGTAATTTAATGGCAATCTTACTTTTAAAAATTCTGAAATAGGTCTTAAAGACAGTCAAATATTTAAAAAGAAGGAAGAATTCCAAGCAATAAAAAAGTTCAACTTGTGTTAGTTGCACAGTTGACAAGAGTAAACAATTTCTAATCAAGTTTATTATGTTATGTATTACAGCAATTATTAAATACTAACAATAAGAGGAAGGAACAGAAGTGACGGTATTTGTCATTTTGGACACTGGATTGTTGACGGATACAAGTCATTTTGGACACTATGTTTAAAGAAATAATTCACATTAGGTTGTAAGTGAATTCACTTCTACAGTGTTCTTGTTGACATCCGAGTAAAAAACAACATCGAATCTACATATAAAAAGTAGATTTATTCAGAAATTTTGTAGAAATTCCATTTGCCGTTTATTTCAATGAAATCTGAAATAAATTTTAATTTATTGTGAAAGAATTTATGAAGGAAAATACTTTGAATTACTATGCACCATGTGAAGAAGAATGAATGAATTTAACGTAACATTTTTCCATGTTAAATAGCCCAAGAAAGTTTTTCTAAGAAAGCGATTACGTACCACAGAACCCTTTTATCTGCAATTCATTCCCAAGTGTTTATAGTTACTTGGCAGTTAAAAATTACATTTTCCTCACATAGTATAGGTACTGCCTACTCTTTCACAAAAAGTTCAAAGTGCCTGCCTGCATGACTTAACCATGGCATAACTTTTACGGACATCGAAATGATTGCATCATTGTAGTAGCTCTCAGGTCAGGTCACAAGGAGAGATCCTGTAGTGAATTTTCTATTAGAAGTAAAGTGAAATAATAAAGGACCATAAGGAGTACCACTCTACAGTTGATTGTAGTGCAACGCGATCGAACGGTCTTGAGAAGTGATGATGATTCTTGGCCGCATGCATGCTACTTCACTGACACTTGTTGGCAGTAAAGTTTGAGTTGTGGCGGTAGTAAAGGTGCCATTTTCTTACTCGTAAATGGTTTCGGATGTTTCAAATTCTACTGTTGCACCAGTCACCATCACTTTTCAACTTAACGATCAAAGTACGCTCACCATACATACTGCCAAGTGTTTTTATTTCCTTTTCACCTTGTGCCACACCACCGAATGAGAAAACTTTGTCGTAAATTGTTCCACTTTATTATGCGTGTATGCTTGACGAATGCAAGTGCACACAGAATGCTAAAGGTGCTCCGCTTGAAGTTGAGTTTTTTGCGCGCAGTCAGTTGGCAGTCTATCAGGGTAACAAACAATAGTATTCCTAGCGTGCTAATTACCAATTTAATAACTTACTGCACTTAAAGTGCCAACTGCTACGATATTGCAATATGTACATTGGCAAGAGCTAACAACACCTAATCTTATTTAATGGAATCATTACTATAAAATCAAGTTAATATAGTAGATTGTTGAAAGTTTTGTAGTCTCTAGATTCTTATCGAGCAGCTAAATACTATAAAAAGGATATTTATCTTTGTAATTATAAATGAATGTAAATATTTGTTTATTTTATTGTGTATATTACGTAATTCAAACAATCTGCTGTTATAAACAGTTAGGTGTTACTCTAAGCTGAATACTAAAGTAGGTAAATAACATTTAAACGTTTAAACATAAATCAAGCATTTTAACTTCTTCTCATACATAAGTAAATATGTACCATCATAGACTCACCAAATTACAAGTTGCTTTCTTTATTATGCTTTCCAATTATATATTATTATGTACATATGATACATAATTATCTAGTTATCATAAGTATTCTGAAATGTCAATCGATTTTTTTGTAATGTTTGCCTGAAAGAGTTATGACATTCCCTTTTATTTAACTGTTGTACCGTGATAACCATTTACACGTTTTAGAAACTTGCACTTGGACTAACGTCCTTTTACGCAACATACGGAGTACCTACATACAATAGCTTTGTTTGGGTGCAAGAATGTGTAGAGTTATTCGTGAACACGGTCATCGGTCATACTGTGAACTTGTTAAATGTAGCTCTGAATCAAATAAGCATCTTACGTCTAAGTAGATATACACGGTTTCATTGTTTCAAATGCAGTTTAACTACTGTAAATGAAATAATCCATTGAATTTTTTGAGTTAAGTTTGACTGTATTACAATATGAAAGAAGAAATTCCTTTCCAAGTGAAGGTAAGTACATAGAATGTGTCTTCGCAGCTCACAATGAGTTTGTCTCTCGGATGTCTTGTGAAAGAGATGTGAATCAGTGGAGCGCGAAGAAAAAGCACAAAACTAAGAAATGTCTTCATTCATTCACACTTTAATTTGCAGTTGTCTTTCTTGTCTTGCCTTTATGGAGAGGCTGGCTTGCTCAATAGCTTTTATTTCTTCACCAGTGTTAATGTAGATATAATGGAGTCTTCAGCAGCAGCATGGGGATGCAGAGAGGTACATTGATTCACATTGCTCTCCCAGTACACCTTTACTTTACTTGCTACTGCTGCTGCAGCAATACCTTCTGGGCTATTAAATAAGTAAGCGTCCCAACTTCGATTTTCTCGTCTTTTCAATTCTCACATTAGTGAGTTCCAACAAACTGCGACTACAGTTCTGATTCAGATAGAGGTACTTCATATATTTAGTATATAGTGCCTATATATCCGTATGCCAGGCACGTTAAGTAGCATGTAGGCGCCTTGTATTTACACAGGGCATCCGAGTGATTGCAATCACAGTTCTTTAGTTCAACGTGGCACGTATTTAAAGAATGTTTTAGGATTCATCGTTAGATTTATTTACATTAACGAACACGGCAGAATTAGCGTACTCATACCTTCCAATGTGATTACATGAATGCTCTGTTAGTCAGTACGAGACAAAGGAATGTTTCGAAACGAGAAACAAAGACTAACAGAAACTTGGTATTTAGCGTGTAGGTAGAATACAACAACGCTTTCTTTCGATTACCTACGTCTTAATATATTAGTACAAATGAAACTAATTTTTTATTCTTAACATCGTTTAGCTCATTATTTTGCGCATATTTAAATTTTCATATATCCATTGAATTGCTGAAGGGCTGGTCAATTGTTGCATCATGTTTGGTCAGAGATCGAAATTTCATGAAACTAAAATATTCAGAGCGAAGTCTGACAAATCCCCATTGTTTCCACTTTATGTATTATTCTTCAAAACTATTTGTATAGGTATTCTAACGCACTTGTGCATAGGAATTTTCCTACACTTGTTAATATGCTTATTATCGTTAATAATGGAGCGACTAAACAGTTCATTCCACTTTTCACAGGCTTAGCCGTACATATGTACAGATGTAGTGATGTGACGTGAGTTTGCTCAGCAGAATCTCATACAAAGAAATTCATACCTCTAGCAGTCAGTCATTGTGAATAAACAAACAATAAAAAGTGGATAGACAATTGATGATTTACCTACTCGCCATGTCTCATAGCAAGCATGTGACAATAGGAAATAGCCCGTTTTGTTCGACTGAGCAAAGAGAACAAGAACTGAATTGACTGAATGGCTAAAACTTTCCTGTTTGATTCAAAGTGATAAGAAGCAACAGGGAAAAAACCTACTTGACACAACTTGGTTGTCACACTGCATTTCCTTAACAATTAATTTTGCTTCAAGGCTCGAGAGTTGACTTGCCATTTGCCACTTTTTGGTCGTATCTCCTCTTGACCACTCTATAACACTTACTGCCACAGTACAAGTACGTAGGAGAGTTAATACAATCACCATACGTTTCTACGTATTTTTATGCAAGTTTTGGTTGGAATGTCTTTTCATTGAAGGTCCTAATTCGTGTTTAATTGTACCCATATGAAATGTATTACATTTTGTGTACATTGAGATCACTGAGGTGAGGTAAACTTTAAAGTGACTTATAATTCAGTTCTCTACTGATATAAAGAATCCTGCTTGTTTTGCTCTCTCTCTCTCTATCTCTAAGTATGAGGAAGAAAAAAATTCGCCCACGTCTGCTCGTTCTCTCTTGTCTTGACTTACATTCAAGTTCAACCAGCAATGTGTCATTGCATGCCTCACCTCAAATTGGCCGTCCTGGCATGGCATTCGTGTTCGTTCTTCTTCAATTGCATTGTTGGTAATACGTAGGTAGTTAGTTACATAATGCAATGTAATGTGATACTCGACTCTTCTAGTTAAATGAATAAAGGTTTACTTACACAGCCTATCTCTCTCCCTATTACTACATCACAATTATATAGTTTTTACACACAACACATACAAAATAATATAATGTGAATCTGAATGGAATTTTTGGTAATTTAAACTCTCAGAATGGAATTCCATGTTTGTCTAACCTCATCTCTGGCATGTATGTATTTCTGTGGAGGAAGTCTTACCGAGTCAAGTAAATAGGTTCTGAATGCGATTTCGTGGTTCTTCTTTCCTTTATGGAGGTCCTGCACGATTTCTCTTCACACAGTGAATACCCAGTGTCATTCATGATGATTTTCTACGTGTATAGGAAACAGCGAGACGAGAAAATAAAAGAGGAACGACATGAGATGAGACTGAGTGAGTGAGTTGACTTTCATTCATTTCGTCTTTGTTTCCTTTCAATTGAAAGACGAGCAGCTATCATCTCAAAGTCAAAGTCAGGGCTTGAACCAAAGGCGATGCATTTTAAGAGCAATCTCCACCATCAGTCGCACTCTCTATATCTTTCGCTGCTACTCAGCTCTTCATCTCTTAAGTCATTTTAAGTCAACTCAACGAGTTGAGGAATAAATGTACTACAGACAAGACATCTTGAGAGTTGAGTGGCCCCGACAATACAGAATCACTAGATTCACTCCTAACCTAACTGACGCTTCTTGTCTTCTGTCTGTCACTGGCCTGACTTGTTGTCTATTATCACATTACTTGTAGCTTAGCACTGTTTTATTAGGCGTAAATACTCTTACTCTTCATCATGTCGTAGGACACAAGTGGACTGTTGCATTAACTAGTCTGTCTGCTGTGGATAGTGTAATCTGTGAGCATCACTACATTTAGTAGTTACTCGATTCACAGACACAATGATTATGTACAATGCAAACAGAAGCAGCGAGAATTTCTCACGTGGAATCAGTACTTCAGAGTGAGGGAATTGTTATAACTTGGGAATTGACAATGAGCTCGTCTATTGAACAATTATGTGGAGGATGAGCTGGAGAAGAGAGAGAAGAGGCAGGCAGAGACATTGAGCTACTACCACGTTGTGAGAGTGATAACAGAAGATGATGTGATATGAGGATGAGATGAGAATAATTCAAAGGGTTTACCAACAGACACACAGAAAGACAGAGACAGAGAGTAGTCAAAGAGATGATAGGTGAGAACTACCAAAGTTTCCCTCTGTTCTACTCCATTGTACAGAGTTAGTCGAGTGGCAGCTCAGAAAGTGGGTAGCAAGAAAGGATTACGATTCCCTTTTTGATGGATAATAGGGATTCGAGTTAAATTCAATTCGAAATGATATAAAAACAGTATTGCTTAGCATTATTTCAATTTACACTCAGCAAAGGTGGTTTAAATTTGAACAGGTATTAAATACAGATTTATTATTGTATATGTACAGGGAACCTTAACATGAATGATAGGTAAGATTATTTATTATTATTATTATTATTATTATTATTATTATTATTATTATTAAGATATTTGATATAATCCACGTAAGATCGAAAGATTTTTGAAAAACACAAAAATAGAAATGATGCTATTTTTCTGCAAATATCCTTCTAAATAGGCGGACATAAATAGTTCATTCACAGTAAGGTTCTTTGGATACAAACATAATTTTCTACAAGAAACTCTCCTTGGATCAACTCTACTTGGAATTCAATTGGGCGGATTAAAAGTGATTTAGCACACTTTTCCTCTAGTCATTTTCTATAAATGACTGATTTACGGTTTTGACTGTAACATGTACATTCAGTTTAAGTATTTCTTAAATATGTATTTATGAGTATGTGTATTAGTAATAATTACTATTTATGCAAAAAGAAAGGTATTAACTTAAGACACCCGGGAAGTTTGCAAAAAGCACACACACACTAGTTAGTTCTTAAATCATGTTGTTTGTTCACATAGAAGAGTAATAGAGCGATTGTGTAATATTTGTCAAGAACCTGAATCGAAATAACTATATCCTGAGGGTGGAACTTTATTGTCGTATGAGTGACGCCTAATTATAAGCACGTAAGCATCAAATGTTGCCTGGTGACCACCAATTTGTCAATTAATTATTTGTAAACGGAGACATTTTCAGCTATAAGCTGTATATAAATCATTAACTTTACCTACACTCGGCTTAACCATACCTTTTATAATACATAATAATTAATCCATACTAGTTTAGCGTAAAACTAATCTAGGCTATAACTTATTCGAACAACATTTGACCAAAAGAAGATTGTTGCTAAATTCTCCTCGGGCGTACACAGCACACTGCACGTGAGTATTTATTAAGTATAAGATATATTATACATGATATTTTTGTAGAATCACAACCACAACCAACAATAAATTCGCGTTAAATTTGTCCTATTAGAAAAATGTGGGTCCCACACACGATTCCGCGGAAGGTGATGAAAACCTATACACCAGGTTCCATGAGAGATGATCCCGATGCTCTCAAGAGACAGTACAAAGGTCGCATTCTTCGATCTGAAGACCCCGATTGGAAAGATGAACACGAGGAACTAAAAAAGGATTCACTGCTTAAGGAACAGAACCTCAATTTGATCATCGACAATTATGAATATTTAGTAAGATGCACAGATGAGCAAAACAGAATTGCTTTCGAACAATGGGAAAAGGAAAAGTCAGAGTGGGAGCAAAAAGTTGCAAACTACCAAACGAGGAGGGAATCTTATGAGAAAAAGTGTGAAAAGATTTAATTACCTCTTTACACATTTAGAAGCAACATTTCACTAAACAAGTAAAAAAACTTTTTAATTTAAACACAATTTTCCAGGAAAATGATATTGGAACTCGCCGTTGCACGTCGAGAGTACGGACCCGTCGAGTTTGATGAAGATGATGATGATGATGATGTTGGAGGAAATAGATCAAATGAAGCCAAGCTGGCATCATTGAAAGAGCCACAGGAGGTTGCGGAAACATTCAAGCCCTTCGCCCCACAAGTGATGGTCTTGGACAAACTATCGAATTTCGAACGAATTGTGGTCATAGAGGAACTTAATGATTTAATCATCCCATTCGAAATAGCGGTGGAAACGATACCCGATGCTTACTACTGGGAGCGGAGTGCTACCAAGAAATGGCCCAACCTTTGTAAAGATTCGAATACCAGTTGGCGGCAAACATACTTGGAGCACCATTTCAAATTGGCACTTGAAGATTTCCACCCTTGGAATGATGATTTTAGTAAAATCTTAGATCTGGCTAGTCTTCTGTCTCAAGAGATTAGCTGTGTGCAATTAGCTCAATTGATTCCTATTTGTTATGGAATTACTGCAAAGCCGATTCCTAATCCTCCTGGAGAACCTGATATCGAAGTATTCCTTGCACATCTACTAGTTAATTTTTAATAAGCTTTGTAATTAATAAAATGTTGTAAATAAGATGGCCACTGGACCCGGGCAAGAGTTTGACGAAGGAATGGGAGAGGAATTTATAGAAATTGAAGCTCGACAAAGAGGAATGACTGTGGCAGCATTGGAGAGGGAATACTTGCAGAAAATGCGCGAAGCGAAAGAGAAGAAAATTCACATTCCATCCGATGATGAAGAAGAAGAAGGAGAAGACGTGAAAGAAGAGGACGATAAATGCAATTCCCAAAGCGAGATACGACAGTTCTCACTTTGATTTCAGTCTTCTGCTTCCACGCTTAAGCGTCTTGGTCAAACTCAGCCTCGTTTACAATATGGAGGAAGTGGGACTTGACTGGGAGCAACGACTGGCAACGTTCACGGATACAGACTGTTTAAATCTTGCAAGAGGACTCGCCGTCTCACACACAATCGAAATCTTCGAGCTGAACAAAAGCCAAATGACTGGCGAGCAGTGCAAGACGCTCGTTCGTGAGGGATTAATTCAAATGGCACATTTAAAATCACTTAATCTCGCATACAACAAAATAGGAGATGTGGGCGCCAAGGCATTGGCTCGCCTGATTGCCGACAGGATTTCTCGTGCCCCACACACTGTGCACACTCTGAAGCTTTGTCGCAATAATATTCGCAACAGAGGCGCTAAAGCCTTATCTTTCGCTCTCAGCCTGAATACATATCTGACTGAGTTGGACCTGCGACTGAATTACATAGGAGACCCGGGCGGGAAAGATTTCGGTCACGCTCTCGTCGTCAATAAGTCATTGAAGAAATTGTCCATCGCTGCTAATCGCATCTCTTCGGCCACTTGCTACGTTTTAGGGAAAATGTTGACAGTGAATGAGAAGCTGATTTCTTTAGATGTTTCTTCCAATAATTTGGACCTGAAAGGTGGAGAATACTTGGCTCTTGGAATGCGAAGTAATAAAACTTTGCTTCAACTCGATGTGAGGTTGACGAGCATCGGAGAACAATTCAGTTTCGATGTAATGGTTCATTTAAGGAAGAATCGGGCTCGTGTTGACTACTCGCTTGTGGATGTTGAGGATTACTACCCCCCAGAGGAGGAGGACCCGATTATCGAAGAGGAGGATGAGGAGGAGGAGGAGGAGGAGTCCAGTGAAGAGGAGGAGGAAGAAGAATTTCTCACAATAAAATCTGCGACGAAACCCGGGAGTTCGAGCGACTCAGATCATTAATGGCCTGCTAATTAAATTGTCTTTAATGGAAAACGTTCTTTTACTTTCACAAAGTAGTATACTTACCTACACAATTTGCTGATCAACTCGGCAATAGTAAACGTTCTCACGAGTCTCTCGCAGTAATCACTTTTACAGTGCAATTAATAAAGTCTAAATTGCCAGTGTCAACATAGAGTTTAAGTCTCAGTCGTTCACAGTATTTTTGCAAATTAATTGCACTTGTATGATAATTAGCCGAGGAATTTGTAATTTCTTTTTAGTTTTTTGCTCTGGCACAGTTGTACGGCTTGAATGCAGATGTATGTCATATTGTATGATGCATGATTCGTAAAACGTGAAATTTTATTACTCAATTCACACGGTCACGTTAAAACGAGAGAGAGAGAGAGAAGAGCGGAGTAGTAGTTGTGCTCACGCTAAATGGCAGAGTTGAGTCGAGGAGAGTAGTGACGCACAAAAGGAAAGTATCATACAGAGCAGAAGCCGTCCACCATACACCAAGTCCCGAAAGAATTAAAATCTCCGGATGCCCGTGAAGAAAAATGAAATTAAACTTCCCATTACATATTATCATGTGCAATAAAACACATTTTATACCAACAAGCCATAGAAGTAGATAGCAGATAAAGAGACTAAGCTCAAGCTAAAGTACATATTATTATTATTACAATTGCATCGCATGGATACTAATGTAAGGGCATTTTTGTAATACTTTACTTATTGTTAGTACACACACACTGCCAACTATACTATGTATATATGTATGTATATTAATGGCAGTTTGCTTTTCTTATTGTTGGCCGTTCTTAAGTAGGCTCAGCCTTTATATGTAAGATTTGATTAGTTTGTGTGAGCTGTGGACTGCCGTGTCTCGCATAGCAAAACGTAGCGCTGTGCAATGCATCATATCATTATTACAAACAAACAGGTAACCTCTATATACAGAGAAGATTTTGTGCTCTCAGTAATCTGAAGCAAAGCGCTATATTATTTCTTGCTAGCGGGATTCCCGTCTATGTAAATCACCTTAAATCATATAGCATACTTTATCAAGACTGCCCACTGCCTACACAGCATTTCAAAGGATTGTGCATTCAAGTTGCGCCATTGCAACGACTGACTTCATGTCTTATTTTAATATCTGCAAGAGTATATAAGTTAAATACCGTAGACTACTACGCCACAGTGCAGTGGTATTATATAATATGCAAACGACTAATTAGTAAAGTGAAAGCAAACTGTTGCCATTTCGGTAGTTTTTGCATTTAAATGCAAATATTCACATTAAGCTGCGTTTATGTGAAACATATCAGAACGATTTTGTAGGTAGAAATCGCATGCCATTTTTATCATTACTGGAGTTTGTAACAAAAATTGGACTTTACTATAGTTCCGCAAAGCAACACAGTAGCAAAGAAAGAAAGTAACACAAATATCAAATACAACGACATTGAACTCACATACGGATTTAGATTGATAGTAGCGTTATCGAATACACAGTACAATGACAAAGACAATATCTATAATATAGATATTGTACTACAAATTGACATAATATGTCAATTTGTAGTTAGTTCCATGTTCCACACTTGTGTATGTAGCAATTCTTGAAAAATCTGATACTATAATTTGTAAAAATACCAAAACGAAAACTTTTAATAACGGTCGTCTACTATACGAAATTTCCGGCGTACATTGACATACTAAACTGATGTTATCGGTCGATGATGTCTGAGGGAGAGAGCTAAATATATAGCCATATTTTCATATAAATGTATTTTGATAAATATACCATTAATACAAAGCAAAATTTGCAACCGAATACCTGTTAATCAATTTACATATTACAATTTTACCCCTCCTCAAAAAACTTTTTGGTAAATTTCTATTGGATTTCTCTATTTTTCGTCAGATTTCTGTTCAGGTGGGTCTACATACAATTCGATACGACGCATATGTTACTGCATTATTCAAGTAGTGTTACATAACGAAATAATAAATGTAGTGCTATGTTCCCTATGATTTCTGTTGAATAACTCAGCAGACGCGCTCACCACCGTTCCTTATAAAGCAAGATTTTACATGTTAAGGAGCTAATTGATAGTTCACGGTTATACGAAATTAAAGCCCGAGTTGGAATCCTTTTCTTCTCGTTCCTGTGTCAAAAGTGCAAAGCATCAAAGAATTCAATTCTTCGTAAAGCACACGGAATACGGTACACTAAAAAGTCAGTTGAAATTGAGTCGATTTGAGTAAATACAGACAAAGCATGACTCCTATTATTTAACAACGGATTCAGGAAGCACGGCTGGAAATGCCTTTGCTCAATCTCATTTCGTTTCTCAGCTACTGTTCTCACTCTGACTGATGGAGTGAATGGGTGCAGTACAAAAAGCAGTCCACACACTACCTAGCATATAATACGGATTCTACATTGCTCTATCCTATGCATACAATATACACAAGTGTATTCGTGTAGTAATGGAACCCTTATACTGAAGTAAAGGATGTATGGAAGGTTCTTATGACTACTAACTATAAATACATTACATTCGTTGGACAAAATGAGATATGCAGTTGTATTTTATAGGTTAGTGCATTTCACTCTACCTTTGCTGCTAAAGGTGTGCTTTTCGTCCTTTTATGATTCTTCTCACTCTCGTGTTAAATTGTGTGAAGATAATGCAATGTAATGTAATCAGTGATGTAACGCGTACCGAGTACAAGTGGTGAAGCTGAGGGAAATTGAAAATCCGTATGCCATATACGTTTTAATGTATTTAGAGGTATTAGAAAAGAAGCGTACCTCAAGCTGCCACTAACAGTAAGTACAGAGTATATTTAGAACAAAAATTCAACGCACCAAAAAACTTTTGTATTCGAGTGAGATATTATTAGCGGACATTTTTATTTACACCTCTACACACGGTACAGTGTGTATAAAGGATTGGTTTTCTTCTTTAATCTACATAATAATATCTACTTTTGTGTGCTTATTTATTTATTTAACTGTAATTATCATTATTAGGTCGCACTCGCACTATTTTCCAATGCATATTTACAAATGTAACCTGCGCTGTTAATGTGTTCCAATTCTTGGATTTGAGAAATTCGTTGGACATTTAGAAAACATTGGAACTTTTAACAGCATTAACCAAGTCCAAGAATGAGCAAACGGGAATAACATTTAGGTGTTAAAAAATAGCAGTAATATGGTAAATAATGTTGTAAGTAAATCCACCACATAGAGAGACGAATTACAGGCTTTGTGTGTGTATGCGATTTATTTTGCTTTCCTTGGTAAGTCGGCACTCGGCAGCAAGGGTATATCTCAAATGTACTTGCACTCTGCAATGCATTTTCCTTGATTGCAATGTCATCATTTATTTCTAATCTATTTTTTAAATTAAAATGCGTGAATAATAAAATAAAATAAAATAAACGGTAGGATACTCACAGTATCTATAAAAAATTGTTTTACTCTATTCGCTTTATGAAATCTGTCTCTCTGTATTCACTCACTGTTATCTAAATATATTTATTGCAACTTTATCTAATACACGGACAACGGAAATGCAGCACCCGAGGCATACAACAAGCTACATATCCTAAAAACCAGTGTATTGAAAGGAGAGCAAGTCTCGTTAAATGTTAAATTCCTAAACTGCATACAAGATTTTTATAAAACTTCACGAAAAACTGAATAGGTAGTTTTACACAATACACTACACGTATGTTTTACTCTTCATTCATTTCATTTACTCAGCCATGCGCCAGTTAGTATCATTAAATGTATTTCTTATTCGTAAAGTGCATTTGTACCTAATTTAGTTCTCTGCTGAGTAAAGTTGTACCTAGAATATAGACTCTTAGCTGAATGGATGTGTTAGGTACTTTCCGCTGTAATGATATGGAAGTTATTGTGATGTAAAGTGAAATAAGAATAGGAAAGGAAGAGGCATGATGTGGAATTTCGATCATCTGCTCCCTGTTTTAAGTTTTGTTTTCACCTTGCGTGGTTTCACTCACTTCACTTTATGTTTGTACCCCCACCCGTATAACAAATGCAATACAGTCAGTCAGTCACTCTCCGAGTCGTCCTTTTATTTTATGAAGTCAGAAGTGTTACTTTTCTTTTCATTCCAACATTGGTTCTTGTATACAAGATATTATTACACTGAGCCAGTGCAGTTACTGGCTGTAATATTTTTTTTACCTGTGTGCTCTTTACAGTTCAACTTTGTAACTAAACTTTATTGTATTACAAATGCATATCCTATACAGAGTATCCAGTGCAATCATTTTAAGGCGAGAAGCAGTGTTATTTAAAAAAGTCATGCAAAGCATAGCTTCTCTATAGACACGTTCAACATTTAAGAAGCTTGGTTCTTTGTTGGTCTATGATTCTGAGTCACTCGTTGCTAACAGAGCACCTTCTAGGTTCAAACCTTATAGCGGAAAGAGGGTTTTATAATCTTCTGTCTGCAGTCCATAGAATTGATGGAGAGTTGTTTTGTATCATATTGTGTAAGTAAAACTCGGTTCATTGTCACGGGGTTTCTAAAAGTAGCAATCTAATTGTTGGCCTTTGTTTGACAGCCGTGAAAATCCACAGGTTGAATTTTCAATTCACAAAGGCAAAATTGGATTTTGGTGGAAAAGGCTGAAAAATCGAAAATTACGCGATGCGTCCATTTCCTCCACAAGTTTCCACTCTGAAAATACCTACGCATTTAACTTAGAGTTGGGCAGACTTGCTTCCATAGGAGCTCATAACACTTTTAGTACAAAGCTTAAGCGGAGATGAAGTCATACGTTCGGAAGTAATTTTAGTTCGTGGTGGAGTAACAGCGGTAGGACTTGTACTTGAATGTATGTGAATTATGTGGAGGAACTCTGTGAACAAAAGAAACAGAATGAATTCCATGGTACAAGTCGAGAGAAAGTTTTTCTTTGCTTACAAATATTCTCTCGTCTCGTCCCTCATCCGTAATCCGTTGCCTGTAGCCCAATTGCGTACACATACATTCATTTCCCATTATGTTCCCTGTATTGTATTGTTCTACATATTAGTTATTACATATTTATGTCTTATCTGTATTCTGTTACCGAGTGGCTGACTTGCTCTCTCAGTCGTAAGCGCAGACAAAGCCAGAAAGAGAGCAAGAGGAAAAGTAGTCTCTTAATAGCGGGTCAGCGAAAATGAAATAAGTTTTCTTTGAAGTCTCAAGGCAGAAATGTAGGACAAAAGCAGAAGGCAAACCGTCGACGTTTTATGAAGTTTCTTTGGCAGAGTTTTTTCTTCTTTCATCTTTTTCATTCATATATTAGTACTTAGCCCGCTCTAGTGTACCCAAAGCTACGCATCCATTCACATAGGAAAGCGAAGCGTAGGTAGGCAGTAGACGAAAGGACTGAAGTGAATGACGACTTGTTTGTCTGTCGGTAGCTCTCCAAGAAACATTAAGGAATAATTTTATTTCTCTACTTCAATCTACATTTCCTCCGGAGACACCAAATGTTCCTTTTGCTCATCCTCCTGTAATGTCGTCCACGTTTTAGGCCCGCCTCGCTTCACCGCGACTCATATCTCCATTGCACTAGTAATGGAATTTATGCAAGCTAAAACATCACAACTTTCTATTCATCGCACAGTGTTCCACAATTCCAAAGTTCACCGAAACATTTAGAGTTATAAAGTTACAATTAAGATTTTTGAAAAATGTTACAATTATTTGGTAATCATCTGTAACTTTACTATTTACGGTTGTGCAAATAATTACTTTAATTAGAATCATTGTACACTTATAAATCCTAAGTTTAAATTATGTATAGTCAATATGTAAATTGTTTGTCCTGCTTCAGTATAGAATATATGTCTATGGTCCTGCCTTTTTTCTCATTGTGCCTTTCAATTACAATGTAATGAGCTTTTTATGATCGGACTATGGGATGTGTAACTCTGCTTAGTTTTAACTATGAAGGTTTCATAGGAAATTAAATTACCTTGCCCAAGTGAAAATTGATTTGAACACCAATTATTTAAATGATTTCTCTACAAGTTTACCTACAATAAGTTTTAAAGTAGGTTAAGATAAGAAGTCTATATGGTGGTTGAAGGGATTCTGGCTTTTATTAAAGGCACGTATCTAACGAAACTCGGAACATCAACATCATAGAAAATTGTAATACAACGAGCAGGACTGTGAGCACAAAGGTTGAATTACTCGTAACAATCACAAAACCAACACAACTCTAACACACTCCAATGCTGAAAAAGTAATACCTACAGTATTTTGTGTTAAATAGTCACAAAAATCCGTTTAGAATTGCATTATTTTAATGCAACCACTCAGAAAGTAGTTGTCGCAAATGTTTCGTTCTGTCATTGTTACAAACCGACATTATAACAATTGCAATAGTAAACTGAATTTTTTAAGCTACCTTGTTGGTCTGTAATAGGATCTGTCGCCTTTCAAATTCACCACAAGCTATCCTGCAGACTGACAGACCCAATTGCCTAAGAAGTATGAAACCACGAGAGTAAAGTCTGAGTGAACAGATTGCAATAATATATGGCTTCTAGCTATAATCTGGCTCCGTTTTGTTGGTTGGTTAATCATACTAGGTAACTGGTGAGTAGCTGCTAGTGAGTAATGATGTATTACAAGCAAAAAGGAAAAGGGAAGATATAGTGGAAAGACAATTACTCTACTTTATTGAATTCGGTACTCTTGTTCTCATTCTACTCTGTCAGGGCTTTTCTATGTCCGAGTTCCAGTTAAATAAGACACACTCAATTATCTCACGATCATTCATCATAATCATCTCTTGTAATTATGTGATACTACCCTACGAATTGACGAATAAGTTACCAGTCTAATTCCTAGTGTTGCAGTGGTACAAGATTAAAATGCAAATGAAATATTCTGGCTTCAACAGTGTAGTCGATATGAATATTAGTAAATAAGATATGCTCATTTAATGTCCAATGTTATTCGAATATGACTGTAAAAAGGAAATAACACTTCCCTAAGTGTTACATACACCACAAGATGTCGGCCATTTTACATGCAATTGACGAATTCAAAATGTAACTTGCTACTGAATCTTTTATTACCGCAGTAGCTGTTGCTGTGCTGGGAATGCAACAATTTCCAAGTGGTCTGCATTTAACACAAGTAGTCTGAAGTGGCTTTCTGAAGCTAGATAGATACGGGATAAAGTGTAGCAAATATTAAATGTTGGTTTTGGGAGGATGCACTTAGTTTTCAAGTCATTTCCTCATAAATATTTACATTGCTTGTGTAAATGTAAATGTTGTGTAGAGTAGAACTCATTTGTCAGTAATTTGATCTGTTTTGTAGAATCACACAGTTTTCTACGTGTACTACGTCAAATTCTCTTGCAAGAACATGACTTTGAATGTTTCTCTGTTGTGTTCTGTCTGCTAAAGGTTGTGCAGCATATCACCGAACCATCATATCAGCTCAGGTGGCCCAACTCTTCCCTGTGCACTGTACTCCACTGCTACGGTATGGCATCGTAATTCTATGAGGGGAATGTTCCCATACATAATGCATCAACATTAACTCCTCGAGTAATTCAACAATCTCTGGTGGTATTAGGAAAGTGTATATACGCGTATCTTCCGGATATATTAGTATTTAGTTGTTTCTTGACTTTCCATACACTATTCACCTACACCACACGCAGACGATGAGAATGAAGCACACTGAGATTCCTTCACTCTTTAATATTGTATTTTACTTAGGCCATGAAACACAATGCACACAATAAGTAGAAATGCTCGAGCACTTGAAAGATTTCTGTGCAAGGATGTGTTGGTGTGCATATCGTTAAAATACTGTCTTGGTATCCAAATTTATGTACGATTAGTACAGAAAGTACATAGAAATGATAAGTACGTGCACTTTGTTAGTGTTAGTTTACATGTAAACTGTATTGTAACAAGGTAATGTGCTTATGTGTTTGTGTGTAACAGTTGTTTATGTTTTTTTCTGACAGAATATGCGTCTTTGTCAAAGGATATGAATGGACATGTCCATTTCTGGTATTTTTCTAAATGTTTTCCGCACGCGAGACAACCCAATGCGTAAAGAACAAATTGTTGTGACTTAGAAAGTATAGTTTACCTAACTATCTGTAAGCATTAGCTGAATCACTGAAAACACAGTACATCATTATCTTTAGGTATTTAAATTTGCTCTACCTACTTTGTCATAATGTGTTGGTGTCAATTGGAGGGTGCATTCGTGAATATAAAAGATACTGCAAAAATAATGCACGGTCCAATGGAGTGCAGAAATGTATGTTGTAAACAAGCCCTATTAGTTATAAATTATAATATGCAATAATTCATAAGAAATAAAATTGGGTCGGTTTGTTAACTGTGATAGGTCAATAGTAAATTCAAAAAGCTACAAAATTGTGGAAAAACGAAAATCTGAATCGCTAAAATTACAATTTTTTTCGTATTGTTCTTGAAATCATCGTGTATACAAAGTGTTTAATATCTAACCGTTAAGTACATATTTCCGTTTAATATGTTAGGTGTTTAAAAAATTGGACGACTTTCTCACTTCAAAATATCTTCAGATTACAGAAAATCTTTGAAGGATGCATTTCACATTGTACTTACAAAGTATTTGCTTGTTAGTTTTAAATACAAATAATGTTTTAATTGTTTAAATTATTTGTGGACATTTCAACATTTCCCATTATTGCAAATATTTTATTCTGGTATTGTAAATTATACATTATATTTAGTTTGGTTGTCGAAATGCTCGTACTCACTTACAAAGTTACCAAAAGTACACGGCCAAGTAGCGTAACGAGTAACAAGAGCAACAAAACCTAACCAAATACTCTCAAGAAATTTTTAAGGAATCCATCCCAGTAAATCCGGATGTCTCACTAAAATGCTTTGTACGACCTAATATCTGAATTCGACTTTAGTGTCTTCTTATTATGAAGACAATGGGACGCCTACTAATACGAAGAATACTACAGTAGACTAGAACACACAAGATAATACACACGAAGAACAATAATTTCCAACTTTGACAATGCGTGCATCACAATATAACGTATAAACACTAAATACATTTGTAAATCTGATGTACGCGCAGCAGTAGTTAAGTAAATAGTATGAAAAGAAGCAAAGAAGAAAAGAGTTGAAATGGTGTAGGTAGTTAAAGAAGACAAGACTTTTAACTTGACTCTTTTAACGTGCATTCCTCATCCTCTCCATTGTGTTTCCAATCCTTCTTCATTCTCCAGTGTGCAATGCATGGAATGATATGACATGATTATTTTTCATTATATATTACACGTTATTATGTGTAATAATAATATAATATCAAATGAAATGCATGAGTCAACTCAACTCTTTACTCCAGTCAAGTCAAGATGTGATGGATGGGGTGAGTCCTCTTCTTCTTCTTTTGCCTTGACTCTTGCGAGCACCACACAATTCCACAAGTGACTCTGTCTCTCTCACTCTCTGTGTACAATACACAATGAACAATGCTATAGTATTACATCATAAAACATACTGAATAATAAGAGCTTTGTGTGGGGGAACTCCGGTTGAAGTGGATTCAGAGAGTGAGTCTCAAGTATGAATTTTCTCTCTACGTCAACCGAAGCCAAGTTGAAAGTCCGAGTCGTCATCTTCAACTCACTTTCCTCTGCCTATCCTCTCTACTCGATTACAGGTAGCCCACTTCTAACATAAGTTTAATTGTGTACATCACACTAAATAATCACTACACCCTAGGAATAAGTCAAATGCAAAAAGCCATGGGGAAGCAAATAATAAAAGGTTATATTCATTTATGAAGTTCGTTATTTGTGCTTGTAATAATGTAAAGGGAAAATAGCTGAGATATCTGTAGAATTCAAAAATATTTTAATGTAAATAAGCCTAACGCCAACAGATTTTAAAATTATTATTGTTTAATCCTTTATTATCTTTAATAACTAGATTATACATCCTGGTATGTAAGGAAGTCTATGTAAAACAATAGCAATTTCTTTCTTTTGACCATGTACATATTTGCTTGTGTATTTTTTGAAAATTGGTGATATATATGCATTTAGGTTTTGACTGTTTTACCTGAGCCTCAAACACACTCTTCACCAGATATCTCAAAGTAGAAAGAGTCAGACTATGCATACGTATTAAATTGAATGAGAAGAGGGGAGAACGAAAGAGAATGAAAAGTCAGACAAAGTGCTGACTGATTGCAATAAGTTTGTCGCTTTTTTGTCACTGGGATGGACGTAGAAGGTAGGTGTAAGCTGTTGTGTTGTTGGTGTGTTTGGATTGCCCGCATCATCACATTAGCTGAGATTGGAGATAGAGGTAGTCATAGAATTCGTGAGTGGTCTTCCAAAATTACCTTTACACATATAAATAATAGAGCCCTCATCTACTACTGTGCATACACTATGTACACAATTCATTGTTACTTGTATGTGTACATAACACGTATCCGTGAGTGGAACTTTTTTCAGTGTCATATACTATATTGTACATAGCAAGGAGTCACAGCTATTCAACTTTTATGCATCCCACGACAATATTGAGCTGTAGGTACTTATTTACCATCACATCACATAACATCATGCAATTTACAATTATGTCCTGGTTTGGTGTGGGGCATAGCCGGGCCAACTCCACAGTCCAGCCAACTCAAATCACACTCACACATGAATTGAGAGAACATACATTACATGTCATGTAAGTGGTAAGTCTGGTAGAATGACTTTATCTTCTTCAGAAGAGCTGACTGAGTCCTCAACCTGCACATTGTACTGTTCAAGTTCATTTCGACTCATCTTTGTTGCACTCATCCCTCTCGTCATACACATACAGTAAGTTGTATACTATTCAGAGATCGTGCTTAGCTACACTTTAAAGTATAGGTAGGAATAGGAATCGAGAGAGCCAGCCACATCATTCAACATTGGATTAGAAAATTACCTACAATTTCTTGGTGACTGGTTTACTTATCAATACATATACTATGTACTTGTATACTACTTGTTGTACGCTTCTGTCTAGTAAAATAATGAAAAACTAGAGTTTCACATGCTGCTTATAGCGTCACTGAGGAAGAAGATGTTTTCTAGCGGGAAAAAACAGAGAGGGGACTCTACATACAGAATAGATTTTCACTTATAAATAGATTGTGCTTATTGTGTGAAGCGTCATTACCATTATCACACACTCCAACAGCAACAGACTCGTAGTGTGAGGGTATGTTTGTAAAACTAATAATGTATGGTTGAAAGTTAAGCAAGATGGAGAAATTCCTATAAAATATGGCCGTGTACGATAAATTTTAATACTAATGGACAGTAGTACGTACCAGTGAATTGAATAATGTTGAAAAAAGTGAAGAAAAAATTCAAGTTCAACCAACAACTTGTGACTCTTCAATATGAAAAGGAGTAGGTGGCGGTGGCTCTGGTCTGGCCTACTACCTTCGCAGCGTACTTATATTACATTACTACCACGCATACATTGCATTCAATTCACAACAGAGACTCCACTCTTACAGAGAGAGTAACTACTACACGAGCAAAAAGTGCTGAAAGAAAAAGTGAACAACAGGTTGCTTATACTTTAGAATTACGTTGCAGTAGTTGTAAATAGTGAAGTGAGTGAGAGAGTTGCCTTTCGTACTCTTTTCGTCCTTTGCTTCGGTTTAGTTTCCTTTGCTGTGCATTTCGTTATGATCCTCCAATGATTATGATACACAAATGGTGTTATTCTCAATGTAGATATGTATGTATATAATATGGTTCTCTTTATAGATTCGTTATACGAGTAGAACACATCTACTTATTGATACACTCTATCTAATACTGTATTGTGTTACCTGTGTGCAAGCAATATTATTATGATTCTGTGAAGCCAGACGTGAAGGTAGTCAAGTCAAGGTTATACTAAATTGGGCTTGATTTGACTTCCATAGTTTACTTTACTTTACTTTACATCATTTGCCTTCATTCTTTTGCCATACTTTAGTAAGTAACTTATGTGCTTCAGAGTTTTTTATACTCTGGTGTCTTGCCCTGTCCTGGGCTATCATCTTGTCTTAAATGGACTTGTGTACTGCACTGTGCACTATGACTGCGGCTGCGAGTGTACTTATCTTCATAATATATTACCCTTGTATCCTGGATGCAGATGCAAGCGTTAAATAACATAGCACACCATTTACACTGTCTATTGCCTTGATACTAGTAATAATTTATTCTCAAACTGCTCCATTATAATGTTCTGTCATACTTCTTGACCAAAAATATCTGTAGTGATTGTCAGTGCGTACTACTACTGCAATTACTACACTACAGTATAGTGTACCTACAATCACATATATTAATATACGGCTTAATGTATTTTTATATTGCATTTGCATATAAAACGTTTATGGTCTTATCACTATTGCAGGTTTTATTATTTTAATATATGGTCATTTGTCACTGTAAACCAATTTCTCACTCCACCATATCAAAATTGCTGAAATTATATACGTAGGTAGTTTTTTCCCTAGTAAATACTATATGTACACTTGTAATATTCCTTTCCCTTTTTACTCGCACAGTATCCAAAATTCAAACTCATATCCAAGTGTGAAAATCAGAAATAGTTTTTGCACGTTTATAATGTACAATATATAAATGCTTTGTAAAGTACGACACATTCAACTACTAAATTTCGATGTCCTTCATCATTGTGTGTCTCGCGGTGAACTGAAGGATATAATGGCTCTTCGGGCGGATGGACAAGTTTTCTTGCGTTTTTCGTGGTTTGGCTCAATTTTAGACACTGCAAAGCAATCTGCTCTTCGTTCGTGCGTGTCCTATCGTCTTCCACACTGAAAACGTCGTAGCTTTACTATCTGCTCTGTTCAACTTTCGGACACATTTTGGTTAAGTAATTTTTATAATGACTGTAAATGGTTTACACCATCAGTTTCACTGTCATTCTCTATTGTAGAAAATCATTTATGTATCCATAATACATGTGAACTTATTTATATATCCATGTAGTAGTAGGTGTTTGCCATTTGTTGCTGCAGCTATCAATATTGCTGGTTGTAGTATCACTCATTGTAAATACATGGTATGCTGGGGTTGATGATATCTTGCAATTTGCATCCACACATTCAGATATAGAGACGTATACGTATTGTAGTGTACAACGTACTAGTGAGAAATAAGCTGTCTACAAGCTTCCACACACTTTAGTTGAAACACTTGTCGAAATACATGTATTCTGTCTGGAGATCCCTACTTAAAAGGGTCCTCTCTCTCTCCATTCGAAACCAATCCACCATCCACCCGTATCTACGATGGAGTGAAGCTCAGTCTGTCTTTTTTGAAATTTATGAGCTGACAGGAAATGCCATTCACTACAAAAGCAAGATCCGTCAGAGACTTGACAATATGATTTCCTGGCTACGTATTACTACGTACTACGTTGTATGTCATGTGCCACGATGGCCCTAACCACCTCGGTAAGTATTTAAGGCTTGGCCCTCTTCTACACTTGTCTCATACGAATGCACAGTAGTTCAGCTTGGAATCATCCCTTTGCTTCAATTACCGACAATCTCATGCCATTTACTGCGTGCAATGCTATGCACCGCTTTGATTTTTTGATATTTATAATTTTGTTTCTACTGCTTGTAGTGTATTATGTAATGTGATGTTATGGGAATGATAACTTCTCTGTATTGCTCTTACATGATAATTCCTGCTACCATTAATATTATTTTAAGGATGCTCACTTATTACAATACTTAATTGGATACAGATTAAGCTAGCTTTGGTAACTGTAGTTGTTAATATAATGAGAACATGGGTAATGCTGTAATAAGAATATTTCAAATCTTTCCACTTACATGATGTATGTGGAAAAGTTCCCTTTTATTTCATGGTTTTGCTTTGCTTCTGTCTATCTTGCATTTCATTTCATTGCCTCCAGTGCTATTTTGTTTGGAGGAGTAGAAGGGGGGTGGACTAGTGTCGAGTGTTGTCATTTAGAGTTGGCAAGGCGTGAAATTACCCTTCGCTGGTTAAGTTGCTATCTTGATTTCAATTTCGGGCACACCACCCTCACAAGTTCCCTTCGAGTGCTCTGTTCTTGTTCGGATTCATTACTATCCGATTCTAACAAGCTTTATTCTCACATCGACATGTTTTCCTGCAGTTGCTCATACTATTTAGTTTTTGCAATGTTCAATTATTTACACCATGCTACTAAAGAATGCTACTCAATTAGTTCATTTGCATAGAACTTCACAATTAATTTTTTGTAATTACAAAACAAGCGGAACAGGCAAAAAATAACGAGAGCACTTATCGTACTAAATATTTGCAGTTAATTTAATTATGTTCTGCAGATGCAGATAAGCAGTTCTACGAATTTTCACGTGTATTCGGCAGACGGCATTTATTAAAGTATCTCCAGTAGATAAAAATCTATTCCATTTAAACAGAGAACCAGCAGCCTTCTGCAACAAGACAACAGATAAATATAAAGAATGGCAATAGAAACAATATTACAATAGTGGCGCTTGTTTTGCTCTGGATATCTGCTCGAGAGAATAATGAGTGAGTGGATTGATGGTCCACGAAGGCTTATTTGTATCTTCAAATTTCTTATTTGTATTCCTGACTTGATTGAATTGGATTGTGAACAGAATGTTGCACGTTGCACATCATACTTACATATCTTGTAACATCAATTTAATTTGCCCGAGTCTGTCCATATAGATAAGAGAATATCCGAACAACCAACATTACAAAACGAGCCAAGGGAGACGAGCGAGCGACGAGCCAGTTGAACGCATGTATAATACGGACGATTGCATATTATGCAAAGAAGTCAACTGAATAGGTGGGCATAAGCCAAGGTGGATATAAGTATTTGTAATGTTTTTGTAATACAGGGAGGAACGCTTTCTACAATACATAATACCTATAACTGGATACATAGCGCTACTATCTGTACCACTCTAGTATAAAGAGAGTAATGCTACAATAAAATTCAAAATCGTAAAGAAGAAGAAGCCGAACGAAGTATAGTGTGTAGGTATTAGAATACGAAGTGAGTAAAACAAAGCAAAGAACAAGTTCAACTCTTTAAAGTCAAGTCGAGTCAAAAGACAACGCGGACGAAGAAGAAGAAGAAGAAGTAGCAGCGACAGACGAAAACCTGAAGAAAGGCAAGAGAAGGAATGATGAATCAGTAGAGCTTAGGCTGGCAAATGTTGCTCTCATAAATCAATCCCTCTTCAGTTTCAGAAGATGATAACAAGTTGGCCGGTTGGCTGTGATGGTGGTGGTGGTGGGAGCGAGAGAGGAGTTTTGAAAGCGACGCTGACTTATTACTTACACATCACGTCAATTTCAATCCAATCCACCTTCATGCTAATGCTAATACAATAGAAGTCGACCAGAAAATAAAATAAGGCGAGGTGAGGTAAGGTAGCTTTTACAGGAGGACAGAACAAGACAGGTGTACGGAATTCTATGCCTGCCCTTCTTGTCCATCAATCCTACTCAATATAAATATATTCGTACGTACATACTGAGTCTGACTGTGTGCGCAATGTGTGGACACACATATTCATTTGTACCTAACTTCGTCATCTGGTCTCAAAGCACAGGAGACAATGCATAAAATACAAGCCAAAAAGAATCATCTCTCGGTGCCATGTTGTAAACTATTAGCCATAAGGCTACTTACATAATCGATAATCTTATTCGAATTATGTTTATTGTGGATGTTGTTTTACTTTCTATATCCAAGTCTTTCACCTACACGTATGGGCTAATGTAGTACTTGGTAGGTATCCAGGCTTATCGCCATTCAGATTTTTATTAATATTAAGTACTTTTGCAATTATATTCACAGTAGATCCGAGTAACATGAAGGATTTATTGCTCCTATTTTATGTAGATGTGCACAGCCGATGATGGACGCAATTTTGTGGTCAAACGGAAACAATGTGCATCCGGAATGAAAAGATTAAAAACGTGTAGCGAGTATCTTCTTGATGGTCTTGCGAATCCGCTTCTCTAGATTATGCCGGTGTCTCATTTATTTACTACATTTACATAAAAGTATAAGAATGGGAGCTTACTTTATAGTTTCCGATGTGATTCACATTTAAACACACACACACAATGCGCACACATTATTACTAACTTTATCAAAGGATTGGTGTATCTGCTGCATGCAAGTTTTCAATTTCATTCATCGTCGGAGAAAAAGCGTTGTCTGTGTAGCTACACCTGTAATTTCTGATAAAACAGTCAGATTAGATAAGACATGATGAGATGAAAGTTAAGAAGCCACAGAAAATACAAAGAGGATACCGCGCTCGAGCATTTGTGTGTACAATCAAATTGGTGTACGGCACGATCATTGAAGATAGGCTGAAGGTGGAGCAAGACGACAGAGAAGATCCGACCAAGTCAAACGCTTCAAAGCAACCACATTTTAAGCAGTAGCAGTCGAATATAATACAAAGTACAATATAAACAGGACGACCGACGGGATTGAAGAGAAGAAGAAGAACGCGTTAATCAATTCAATTCCTTTGGTGAGTAGATAATATTTTACGATAGGGAAATTAAAGGGATGGCCGGAAAGAACACGTGAAATTAAATGGAAAGCGAGCGGATCTGAAACAGTCGAGTCATCATCTGTCTTCTGGAATTACATTGCTTTACTCTTTAACCTCATAACACGGAAGGATCTTAAGTTGAAAGGGAAAAGTATAAGTACTTTGTACTAAAACTGAAACAATATAAAATATATCAAAGCATATAAAATAAAGCTTATAATAAAAGCAAAGTGCACAATATAAAATATCTCGTCTCTAGGAGATAAATCTTTATGCTCAGATACGAACCGAATCAAGAAATTTACAGATAAAACGCGACAGAGGCAGCGGCAAATAACGAAGAGACACCGTGTAGTAATTCCTCTCTTGCACCAGCAAATAAGAGCTTGTATTCGTAGCATTGAAGACAAGTGTTTGTGTGTGCATCCGGAGAATGTTGTGTTTTAGTATGCTGGGAGAGTGAGTGAGAGTCGACGATGTCGTGCCACGGACACCGCAAGACAATTAACAGCTATCCAAATGCAATATTCTCCAATCTAATGAAATAAAGATGATTCACACCTCAAGTCTAATAAAATCAGATAGGAAATGACTCTCGCGTAATTTAAATGCTCTAACTGTGAATAAGCGAGCAAAGTGTAAAGCCCTGTTTTCCTGTATAATAAATAAGCTGGCTCTGTTCTGGCTCTCTGTAGTAAATGTCAGACAGACAGAGAAGTATCGTATCACATTCAAAGTGAGTTACTATGTAATGTAAGGAGAGCACAGTACCTGCTACCTTATACCAACCACCACCACAACAACTACAACCTCTACCTACTACTACTTTCATGCGGATATGCTTATGTGTGCACACAATTCACACACATACATTGGTGTATCGTTCGCTTACTGCTTATGGTAGTAGTACTTTGTATATTGTATATGTATTATTAAATAGGGGAGCTGGTGAGCAGCAACTCTTGAAATGTTCGATTCCTCATCGTCAAACTCCATTATAAGCATAAACTGGAGTAAAACTAGTGAAGTGAGTAAGCAGAGAGAGAGAGAAGAGAGAGAGAGAAGAGAGCCACGTCAACTGCTAAGTAAAATCTAGTCAAGTCCAGTTAAGAACGTCAAGTGAATAGAGAGCGAAACAATGTATATGTGTAAAAGGTTAATGCTGTGAGTTGAGTTGCCATACACATACAACTTGCTTTACTTTACGAGAACAAATTGGAAGGTTAATTTAGCCATAGATTCAGCCTACGTCTCTCTCCCGCTCACTGAACTGACTCCACTCACTCGATTTGACGGTTGCTCCGTGTTGTTGTGTGTAGTCTCAGTTGATTCTTTCTCTGTGCAGTGTCTACACTCTTACCAACTATCTGTATCTTCTTCCATTCTCCATATACACAGAGATACTACTCAGGTTATTTTGTATCTTTCTATTGAAAGTGAGTTAAAGCTCGACTTGTGTTGAATTCCGTTCAGTTGGGCTCGCTCTCTCGTTCTCTCGCTCATTCGATCTTCTATCCAGCTCAGTTTAGCTCACTATTCAATTCAGTGTCTACAGACCGCAAGGACTGAAAGAGATGGATGGATCAGTTTGAACGAGGAATGAAAATGAGACTGCTCTTCTTCTTCTCCCTTGTCTTGTCTCAGATTCTCCGCTAATATTACTATTTTGATAGAAGCGTCATTGGCTGAAATATGCTTTTGGCTACATTATTTCTATGCATCCATCGTGTTTTCGTGTTCTATACTGCTGCCAGACTACAGACATATATATTTACTATATACATGAGTGAAAAGTTAATGGATATACATGCCTAGCCTTAAAGTCAAGGAGTACACGGTATATTAGTGTAAAGGACTAGGATGAGATGGAAAGATGATGTAGTATTGCGGAATTATTTCCAGTAGTATAGAACAGCTACATCTCTCCAGCGGCCTTACACACTTAAGTTCAATTGTGAATCTTGTCGAGTGAGTAGAAGTTGTCTTAAGGCAAATTCTGAAATGAAATGATTGCTTGCATTCTACAACGGAGATCTTGTACGGCAGTTTTACTTTTACTTGAACTTCATATAGAATGTTGTATGATGTACATCTTTGTAATATTTCATGGAGATATCGTATTGAATAAGTTGTTGTTGATGTGCTACCTGCCGTAAGTGCAGATGTATAAACACACGTATAAGTAGTAGAATCAATGCAAGAATAAGAATATACTAGCTCGAATGAATTCGAAATTGGATGAATACACTTGTACATTGAGTATCTTTCGGGCGTAAAATTCAACAGAACACAAACCTCTGACAAGAGCAAGTCGAGCGTGAATTTAGTTCTCTCACTTGATGTGATACTTTGCTAATAGAAATTCAAAGTCTATAAATAAGGGCATGAGTTCTATTTGTTTTAGATTCTAGGGCAAGTTTAATAAGAGTCTTGTATTAACAATAAGTAGTGTAAGCCATTGTGTGATATTTGTTCGTCAGGCGGTTTGGTGAACGAGCGCTTTGTGATTCAATATGCTGTTTATAGTAGGATAAATATGTAGTGTTAAGTTGTATGTATGTAGTTGGGTATATGTATGCGGATGTATGTTCCTTGTTTTATTTATTTGGTTATTTGTATTTAGCAGAGTAAAATAATTCTTAAGCTTGTTTGTAGTTTCTTACGTAATAGGAGGATGAATTGGACAGGGAGAGCCGAGGAAAACAGAACGAGATGATGGGAAAGCTACATAAGTGTATAGTATGTATGTAGTAGCTGGTAGTAATTCAAGTGTGTGTTTGGAAAGGAGAAGTGGAGTTGAGGATTTGATGCATAGCTAAAGGTGACGCTTCCAGGGAATAATAATTCTGAATTCTGTGTTCGATGTGCGGAGCTGGGCTGCATTATTGGCTATAGGCTTTTTTGTCTATGTGGTGTTTGCAGCTGAAATACAAATGCTATATAGAACTTACAATGTGTTGCCAATGCTTCTTTATTTTACTAGATGCATTTTGCTCACAGACTCCCTGATTGTTGTGAGTCACTCATATTTGTACCATGCCACAAAGATAAAGTCGAGTCAGTTGGACTGGATTAAAATTCTCTGAAGAATATCTGGTTTATCCGTAAGAAAGTACTGAACAGCTAAATAATACACTAAACTATGTATTTCAGTTATATCGCTATAGGGGAATTGGCTGTAATCGTGGTGTAGTTCCGTGTATCATGTATTTAGACTGATGTGCATGTTAGTGTACTACTGCAGGGCGGTAGTTCTGATTTTACAGATGCAGATATAGGAATACATAGTTGTATATATCGTATGCTTGTGTACGGTGTTTTGCTGCTGTCGTATACGGACTTGACTGGAGCGGAGGCAACCACTAGGCACAATCAGTCTGATTGTACTTTGTACTGTTTGCAAGATAGATGGATGCCTGTATTTAGTTTGGGTGTTTAGCCAGTGAGTGTAAGCTCCAAGTCAAGTTTTCCTGTTCCCTGTGTGTGATGAAAATTGTATCGACTAATAACTAACTGGGAGAATCAAGAAACGGGTTTATCTCTTCCACCTTCAGTGCACGAGGAGAATTATCACATTGCACCTTTGTCAAATTCACGGATATTTTCTTCAGATGCATTCTGCCTTTTATATGTACATTTTATACTTGTAAACATGAATATTGAGTAATAAATGTGAAATCGGAGAGTTTGGTGATGGTGTTGATCACATTTAATTAGCATTGCAGCCAATTGCTCTTAATTTCTTATGCAAATCGACGTTTTAGAAAAATTGCCCAAGAGTTGCATGTCAACAAAATTAGTATTCCTACACTGAAGTTGGTGTTGTATTGGGTAAAAATGCAGAATTTCGTACAAATCGTCCTAAATTTTGTTAATTTAATTGTAAATTGGCATGTAATTGCAATCAAAGTCAATTTTCCTTGTGCACTAACTACTGTGGCTAACAAGTACACAATGTAGTAGTAGCAGCATTAGACAGAATTTGACTAATGTATACGCGAGCTGTGTTGTTGTTGGCTGGTCTTCAGTGGACTTGACAGGAGTGGAATGGATTGATGTGTGCTGTGCTCTGGCAATCTTCAGGAATGTGTAATTTACATTTATATCTACCTACCTACACACACACACACACACAGAGAACAACAACAAGACGAACGAAGTGTAAGTGGTAGTTCCTCTGCTGGCAGTATGTGTGTGATAGTAAATAATTAAGTGAAGTCGAGTCCGAAGCAAAGATGCATTTAAAAATCTCTCTTAACAAACAAGCTGTTTCAGTCTTCCACCACTCTGTTCTATAGCCTTTTCTCTCCTGTTTACAAGATTACTCACTGATTACAGAGAGCATGTTAGTTATTAGCCTTACAACTCGACATAGAAATTGAGCATTACTTCCATTTTCTCATTTTTATTCGTGAATTCTTGCATGCACTCACAGGCATTCATGTACGTACTCTGCCTTTGTGCATGTACAGAGATGCATGCGGCCTCCGCTGTTCTCTCTGCATCAGATCGTCAATCAATATTCGCCTGTTAGATCCTCTCCACGTCATATGTGCTTGCACTCCTCACACACTCAACATATTATACAGGAAGGCAACATGACTCAACAAAACACAATTATAAATTATGACTTATAATTAATAGTCTTATTCTAAATTCTAGTAATACAGAGTAACGTAGTACATGGTATTATGCGTCGGATGTACACCGAGCTCCCCTACTCTACTGTCCTGTCCTGCTGTCTTATGAGCACACAAAAGAGATATATCGTTAGCTCAACGTTATTATTTGTCTAGTAATTACGATATAAAAGTTTCACTGAAACAACAGAAGCATTTGCGTACGTAGTACACAGTTTTCTATTAAAAGTGTACGTTTTCCTTGGCGTCTCGCTTATCGCAGCCTTCCTTTTATTATTCTTTCAAAGTCTACAGTTTACTTTGGTTTAATTTCATTTAATTTCCAATTGTCGATGATTTCTCTGTCACGATTTGGGAGCAAGAGTCAGTTACGATTTCCTCTAACATTTGTGAATCGATCGCAGTGTATTGTTAGTACACCACCAGTGAGTTCTCCCTGTCCTGGGCTGTCTCGATTTAAGAATAGCAGAAAGCAACTCTATATCGGATGTTTACACTGTTATGGCCTACATCACTGGAATTTAACAGTAGATAAATATTTTAATATACATTACAGACAATGGAGACTTTGACCATTGGCTAATTATTTAATTAGTTTACCTCCTTTCTATTAATTTTATTTTCCATTAAAATTATTGTGATGAGAATACAGGTCTTATAAGTTTATAAATGTTTTTAATGCTTGTTTCTGGAATTCATTTCTAATTCCTGCAACTGCAACCCGTACACACCAGTAGTGCGGAAAAACTTTCACTGTCTATCCCCAATATTCGTTGCACATAATATATTATTACAATACGCGGCAACTCTTGTTAATAATGGTTTAGTAAATAAGTGAAGTCCACTTTTTCAACCTGTATTCTCCACTCAATAACCGATATACAAACAGAAAAAAGCGAAAAGAATTTCAGAAACTCGATAAGGAATACTTTGCTGTCTGCATAGCTCTTAAATATACGTTAGGATCTTAATTCCCATCTTTCTAAACAGTCACGTCAGATGAAAAGATAAATCATTTACATCACAACACAACGAATCATCAGCAAAAGACCCACATACTTTCAGTAATTCTTCAAAGTACTAGATAATAAATAGGAAACTCGATTCACTAACTACCAATATAGTAGTAAACACATGCTGATGCAATAGATAATCATAAATATATTCAATATAAATATGCAATAGTAATAGGTAATAGGTAATATGCATACCTACCTAGTTGATCGGGTTCCTTCTCCTTATCGTTTGATTTACCTGACATATCATGATAAGTTTCTTTGTAATCACTCCGTGTGCACTGCAAATACAAAATAGTACTTATACTTTCCTCTGTCCGCTCTACATCGTTATTTATTTGGTCAATTTCGTACGTAGCCGCCTTTAACTGCACATAAGTAGTAAAGAGAGAATGCTGATCCAATTACGTGTTGTAGAATCCGCATGAAAGTTGCAATTGATATCGCAGTTAATGGTTGTAATAATGCAAGTGAACGAGAGTACTAAAAAAAGTGATGCGGATATTTGCGAGTGGGAATTTTACTGGCAGTAGTAGTTTAAGGCTTCGAAACTGCGATGGCTTGATTTGACAGATGTACCTACACAAAGTAATGCAGCAGACAGCTGAAGACAGGTCAAGACAGCTCCAACGTAATAGGCTAATGCAATGCAGACAGATGCATTATAAATCTTCAAACAGAAATCATCATAAATAACCAACATTTCGTCGTACCAAACTATAAGTACCAACAAACAACGTGATTATTCCCATTCTGATTTTATTGCAAACTACAAGTACACAAGATATTATCTGTAAAGTCAACTCAACACAATATTTTACATACAGGTAATTGCAACCTCTGCGCACCTTCTACCACCACTGCTACATACATATCATGCAATGTAGTTGTAGTAATACACAGTGCGTAGGTAGACTGACTCACAGAAGAAACACTACTAATAAGAGAATGAATGCTAAGTAAGTGATGATTCGTATGTAATCACATACGAAGACAAATACGTATCTTACGTACACATGCTCATATCTTTCTTTCGGCATGTTTATATTAACCATTAGTTTTGTGTGTCTGTGTACATATTTACATGTGTTCTTATACTCTAGTGTGTATGTCCATCCAATGTACTTTGTGGCGTGGCGCACTTGTGTTTATCTAGTGAGTGAAAGAGAGAGTGGAATAGATTGTGGAATGAAGTTAAATGTGGTAGTGGCATGCTAGTTATGTTATTCCCTGAATTATTCGGGTAATAAAAGATAATATAGAGCCCCATAACATGAATTGTTCATCACACATACATATGTGTGTATGATTGAAGCATTTTGAATCTACAGCATACATACATTATCTGTGCTCTCTGTACAACATATGGATAGGTGCTGGAAAGTGTTGTAGTCTTGTAGTATCATGAATTGAGCAGGGTAACTTTTTTCCATGTTACACTGCATTTGCATATAGGATCTGAGAGCTGGACCAGACAGACTTGAATTGACTTAGTTATATTAACAAATAAAAAAAAACTTACTGGCCCAGTGTGTCTTTCTTCTTCAAGTATGTGTCTGTGTATGTGTGTGTGCTAATATTTTATTGGTGGTGCTGTCTTTAAAGTTCTCTTTATACCTTCAACAGCAAGTTGCACTAGTGTTTGGTACTAGAGCGAATCAATTCCTAGATATGTATCCAGCATATTTTCAAAAGAAACTCGTTCATGCAGACTGTAGACGACGACGATAGGGAGTAGTAGTAGTACGTAGTTTGTGAAAGTAGATCTACCGATAGTGAAATGGTTCTTGCATAAAACATCCCTCTGTGCTAGTAATTGCAATGCAGTTTCGATTTCAATTGCCAAAGTAAGAATAAACTCGGTTTTGCCGTAAATGTAAAGTAGAAATATATAGAGGGTAATAGTGGTCTGTTCTTGGTAAAGGAGTACCTTTGATCCAGCACGGGAATTTTATAGAGACAGTCAGGTTGTTTAATGCGGTGGAGGAGAGCACAGGGCTGAATGGGTTACAACAACAGTATTTGAACTGTGTGTGCTGGTAAGTATGTGTATGTAGAGACAGGACGGGAGAGAGAGAGAGAGAGAGAGGAAAGAGGGACGGTATTTGAATGTCTAGCCTGTTAAGATAACTAGATAGGTAGTACCACCACCGAATAAGTAATAGCATGGTTAGCCTAACTATGTAATGCTGGAGTTGCGGAGAACACTTGTTAGTAACTTTCAGTAGGTAGTAGTAGATATGTACATACCGGTCTACATATTGTAAAGTATGTGGTGGTTACAGTACAATTGACTGCTTTCAATGCGAGGATATGTAGTACACTCATGTGGAAAAGAGAGGTGCACATTTTTCATTTCTTTGGATATGTGTATGTGTGTAATGTACGTAGAAAGGAACTTTCAGTAGAGAAGGATAGGCCAGTCGTGCAAAAAATTCGCAATAGTGGTCTGGTACTGGTAGTGGTGAAACAGGGTTGTCTAACTTGAGAGAGAAAAGGATTGGTTGTCTTTGGGCTTATGGGCTTATGCATACGAAATGCCATGCCAGTGCACTGCATGTGAACATACATAATATGTAGGGATATACGGTGAACCCCATATGATTATGGGCTACGCAAACTTATACATGTTTGCATACACGGAGTATATTGTTATAAGTAGTTATCGTGGTACACATAGTATATATACGTGTATTGGACGTGCGTTCATGCGATAATGTATTGGAAGGTATACATTTTTTCTTGTATTCTGTTAAATTTGTTATTTTTCTTACTATTATTGATGCTGGGCTGGCGTGGCGTGCACAACAGTAGATAGTTAGTTGTCTGCAGTATTTTTCAACGCTAACAAGCCTGGAACTACCTACTTTACTTGTCTGCTGCATGATTTCCAGCTGCTCCTTTCTGCATGGAGAGCAGAGAGAGAGAGAGAGAGCGCACCCCGAGAAGACGCTGTAATTTTGCAATTTTCCTCCGCTTTTTTTTCCTCTGCTACACTACTAAGGTAAATACTTGCGCCAAAAGTATATGCATTTGTTGTGACTCGGTTCGTAAATTAAATCATCTCCCCATGTACTTTTTGTACATTCCCCATTTTTCTCATACTACTATAGTTACTAGTAACATTGGGCTTTACTCACAAATTAGAGTAAACATCTTTCTTACATGAGCAAATATACTACATTTACTTTCCCGTGAGTCTACCTCCACCTCTCTCTCTCTCTCTCTCTCTCTTTTCGTTCTTCCTATACTGTTAGTATTTGTAATGAAATATTTCTTCTCGCCAAAGCAAAGATTAATTACTGTGAGCTTAGCAGAACGGCTCCTGAATACAAGAAATGTAAGTATTGTTCGCTAGCTGCAAGTACACAGCATACATGTCGTGTCATCATTTGTATAACCTATAGAGAACGAGAAGGCAACGCAGCAACAAGCCAAAGAGCACAGCATTAAATATCTTGTTAAATACGCCATCACTTATGCTAGTAAGTACACATACTGTGCATACTACACGGCTGCCTTATTAAACTATGTGTCTGCTAGTCAGGGCTTTGTGAACATTGTATGGCACATAAATTGCAGTATAGTTCAGTTCAGTAAAGTTGACGTTGCCCAGCCTTGTTTCTCTCTCTCTCTCTCCGTCAGTATTATGTTATTGCGATTTTTTCTGCATGTACCTTGTTAGCTATTATAAATTGAGTATTAAAGTAGACGGAGGACAAGATGCTTGTGCCTACTTACTTACTATGGTAAATAAGTACTGGTTGTTTTCTCAGGCAGTAAAGGTGCAGGTAGTCGTACTAAACAAACGAAACCACAGCAAACCACAAAATAGACACCTTTGTCTAGTTAGCCAAAGTGAATCGTGAATTGAATCCTATCTGTTTCATACATTACTTGCATATTTTCTTTTATAAGATGCAACCTCCTCTCGGGCCGAGTGAAAAACTCAACAAGTTCTATTCCCGCCGAGGGCTTTAATCAATTGTAATCTTTCATCCGTTTAATTAAGCCCCAAGATAGTTAGCTCCATTACTTTTGTACTTTAATTTACTGCATGTAAACTAACCCACAGTTCTCTCTCCTCTCTCTCTGTCTTGTCTTCCTAACTACATACTACTAGTATGCATTTAAGTAGTAGTACTACTTTGAAAAAAAAGCGAACAACGGAATTCGCTACTTTACAGGTATGTGAGTGCACTTGAATAATATTTGCAATTTACCTACTACTACTACAAGTTGGTGAATATAATCAGCCTCTTCCTTTTCGCATTTGCAGTTTTGCAAATTAAAAGTTCCGCCCTTTCTTTATAATTGTGGATTTTACAGACTAACTATGTATTTGAACTTGACTGTGTGCTGTCATATTCACAAAGAGAGAGAGAGAGAGAGGATAGTCAAGTCTAGTCCATTGAATTGACAGTAGCCAACTCATATATAGCAAACATGCGTATATTAATGTTTTCGTTGGAAAGTGAGTAATATACGATTTGCTATGAAGTTAGCCAGACAGATAATACATATTTACGTAGTATTTGTGTTCATAATGTGTATCTCGACTTGACGTGAGCTGTTTAGCTTTGTACTCACACCAGACCAGAGATTGCACCGTGTACAGTATGCACATATCCAGTATGTATAATAGTCAAATGAAATGCAGCATAATGCTGCCGTGAGCTGCGATGAACGTAAGTAGACAAGGAAAGACAACCGGTTAGGCAGTTAAAATGAAGCGATTCTCTTCAGAGAGCCAACTTGAGTTTGCAGTTGGGACGACGAGAAGTAAGAAGAAGTAGCTGAGAGACTCGCAGAGACTTTATATATACAATATGCAGTAATATATATATATATATATATATATATATATATATATATATATATAGTTAGTTGAAGAATTGAAGGTAGTTCCTAGCGTATACAAGTTGATCGCATGTGTTTGGTGAGATTGGATTCAGTTTAGTTTGCCTAGTGGGTTTCTAGTTGTAGAATAATGTTGCCGTGTGTGTCTGTCTCTATGTGTGTGGATGTTGGTAATGCAAAGTATGTGTTCCAACAGTGAGGGAATAAGTTTAAGTCAGTTTGTATGGCTAAACTAGTGGCTGTGTGTAACACTCATATCTTTCATATCATATCTAGTAAAAGATTTCATATATAATAGTGGAGGAAAACTTGTAGTGCTGTAATCCCTCTGTATATTGTATGTTATATGTATGTCCGATTCCTCATTGTAGCCCCTATCACAACAACAAGGAGCAATTGAATTGAATTGTGTTATGTTTTCTGTACGAGTGTGTCTGTACATAGTCTTTCGCTCCTTTACTTACCAACAAGCTCACCACTTACACACACTTGCAAACACAACACAACATAAGACACTGTGTATGTAGTGTATACTATGCACTACATACTGATAGCTAACATGGACGAAGGTGGAGAGCAATTATTTGAGGCATTCGATGGAAAATTATTATGTGCAAGATCTGTTAATATGCAATCGCTTTTCTCGGCAGGAATTCCTTGACTTGACTAACTACATCCACAACTCACATTATTATCATTTCAAGTCTCTCTCTCTCTCCCCAAGTCCAGTCTTTCTACACAATCCATTTCATTCCTTAACCAGCATGCATTATACACGTATATAATATAAAAGGGCAAGTTTCTTCTTCTGCTGCTTACACACACACTGAGAGTGGAATAGCAAATTCTTGAATGCCGTCTTCTTCTACTACATACAACTGCAACGGTGTAGGTGCACGGATATTATTACTACACATTGTTAGGTACATTGCAATCTGGCTCATCTAATGTAATGTTCTAATGTAAACTAATATAATCTAAGTAATGGGCAAAGAAAGGTCTGGTGGACTGGGTTCGGCAGAAAAAGCCTCATTGCGTTATATATTGCTATTAGATTCGTATTTGTGCACACCTGTATTTATATTATGTTCTTTTAATGTGTCTTCATTCGATTCTTTCATTTTCTGTAAGTGTAATGGTGTAGTAGTGATTGTTCATATGAGATTAAAGTCAGTCAGCAGACCTTTACTTACTTTTGCAGCTAGTTACCAGTTACCAGTGCACACGATGTGTGCAGTAATGTATTGTATAGCAGTGTAAGTATAAGCAGTATTATATAGTAGCTGGCGTTGTCTCAGTTTCGTTTGTTTGTAGGCCGGTTTTTTTCGTGCTCGCATCATTCTTCTTCTCTGTGCCTGGAATTACTTTAGTGGATTGGATTGGAGTGTGAGCAAGCTTCCATCATCCATCATACATTATCATATCTTATCAAATCAGACTTCTTCAACTCTGGCTTGGCTTGGTCTGCTGCTTTTTCACAGACATAATGTTGTTATTATTGCTCTATACGTACTTATTATTATTGTGTAGCTATTAACATTTCCTTTTCTCTATCTTGTCTAGTCTTCTTCATTGTGTGTCTTTCTGTAACGACTATATAGTGTAAGGAAAGTATGTGTGGCTGCATGGGTCTTTGTCTTTTATATCGTTTTTACAGATTCTACTACATTTGCATATAAACATATAGCGAGTTAGTAGATTAGTTTTCTTCTTATTCAGCATCGACTTTAATGTAGTTTATGTACATTGATAGTCAGGCGATAAGATATTTATATTGGTATATACATATTTATATATTTGCCATTGCATTGTCAGAATAAAACGATTTGGTTCGGTTGGGTTATTATATTGTAAATATATATAATATATAGGAAAGTACTAGCTACTAGGACTATGTAGTCTTGTTTACAACTAAGAAAGCAAACTAGATGAGAGGAAAGAGGGATAAATTTGTGTGTAAATATATGTGTACATAACTGGGCCGGTTTCACTCTGCTTGCCTAAGTACACATGATTAAGAGGGACGGCTGTAATCATTGTGATTAGGAGAGATGCATGGGGCTCGGGTTTCATCTGCTTTTCTTTACTTTTGTAACGAGCTTCCAGTCGAATAAAATGGAATTCTTACGTTTTTTGACTCTATGATACAATTCTGCAAATGTTTTTGCGCACGTCTGTTATTAAATGTACTTAAGAATTTGCATTAAGCCACTGACTTTGCTAATTCTAATTTGTTCATCGTTTGTAGTTCAGCTTTAAGTAAGTGTCTACAGGCTTCTATTAATTGTTCTAGTAGTCCAATGTGTCTTTCAATATTTACTATTGATTTTGCATATTTTTCCTCGAATAAACTAGTCGTTTACTTTAGTGCCATATATCTTTTATTTGAAAAAGATGAAATAGTTTTTACTTATAAAACAGGTGTGTGATATTTTGTTTGAGGAGGTTATTTACTGAACAAATTAGATGCGATGGTTAAATAGTATCAGATTTTCCTTTAAGAAATTGCCTCACTTTATCAATGCACTTAACAAGACATATCGTGACTTTGCATTTGGATCTTTAAAAGTTACAAATTGTATTACAGCAATTATAGATTTGCTCGGTTGAAGCTATTTAATGTTTTCATGGAAATGGAAAGTAACATTTTCTCTCCTTAGAAGTCGTACGACTTGTAATAGCTGTTTGCGTCTTGTTTGCAGACAAAAAAGAATGTTTTCCTTTATCATTTGTTTTGCAAAAACTTTGTTATATTCGTAGTTTGAGTCTGCCTTGTGAGGTAATTTTAATAAGAAAGAATTGCATCCCAAGTCAGCGAGATAAGAATTTCACATATCGTGGATTCTACCCAACCTTCTGAATTTAATGGGAAAAGAAAATTTCTTCTTGGGTTCCTTTTGTTCTAAAAGTACATTAAGTAACATACACACGAAACGTAAGTAAAATGACATACAGATACATCGCGTTACATGTAGTAACATCAGATGCAGCAATTTAAACAACTTTCATCCTTAATTCACTCATCTTGTCCTTGCCTTTTTCCCATTGTTTTGTTTTGCCAAATTCAAATCGAAAGTAGGAAAGACTGCAACACAAACGGATAGTTTACCAAATGAATTGCTTGAGTTTCAATATTATATTGTTATGTGCCCCTGTATAATAATTGATGTAAAAAATTGTAAAGCTGAACAGTACACTGATTACTTAAAAGAATTGCCTAAATAGGTCTTACGCTGTACGTGCTCTTATGTATACACTTAATAGATAATATCCTGTGTGTGAATTCCAAGTCTATGTGGGTGTATTTAGAAGAAAATATTAAAATATCTACTGCAAGGGAAACTCTTGGAATCGTCCGCAATACTATCATCTAATATTTAGTTACTCTGAGATATAAACACTACCTTAATATTTATGGACCTCCGTAGTATTCTAACAATATGTGAATTGTGCTTGTTTTGCTGTTCTGTACAGTTGTTCCCTTGTACGTGTAATTTTGCGTGGGTTCCACCCTAATGAAATCTAATGCTCAATGTTGTTATACGGCAATTATTATGATTATGATTTTTTGCATGGTCTTTTACTAGGTTTAAATGGGAATAAAATACAGTGACTACAACAGTTGACTGTGTTAAGTGAATGTTCCCAACAATAGCCAGTGCACATCTGCCCCGAATTACTAGTAAGACTAAGAATGCACTAATGGGGTTGCTGGTATACACATGCTTCAATTCTTACATCGCTGTTTTGTTGTGTCCCAGAAAACTCTCGCTCATTCTCCTCGCAACAACACTTAAATATGCAGTTTGGTGGTTTTATTACTGAAGAATAATAAGAAAATTAGGGTTCTCTTCGTTTATGGGGTACTTTTAACTTGTGGTGACTGCTTGTAAAATTCCATTGTTTTGCTGGCAATGGGAAAACAAAACTCAAATTGACTTTAACGAGATTTGGCCTTTTTGTAAAATCTCTTGTGCTGTCGTCAGTTATAATTTTTCTTGGGGGAATATTAATTGTTTAGTGATTATGTATAAGCAGGTAGAAATACGCATTCTTCTGAAGGATCAGTATAGTAGAAAAGGGGATTTTTTCTAATACACTTCTAGTACTAAATACTAATTAAAATTAAATTCGCTGTTGGTAATTCTACACAGCAAAGTCATACCATGGGAATTCAGCAGAGCTGCTGCTCCTTTATGAGGGTTTGGATCGTCCTTGGCGGTGATTGTATTAAAGATGCTAATAAAATAAACAGAATAATGTCCGAATTGATTAGAATCAGTTGAGAAGACACCTGACACAAAGGAAAAGATTGTCTGTGTGTCCCGCTGTATGAGTTGCATTGTATTGATTTGCTTTCTTTAGTGACGTCGCTTCAGTAGTAGCCTTCCTGTAGGTAGTTAGCTTAAGATAGAGTACATACGACTGTTCATAAACCTCACCTCACTACCTAAATACCCACTTACCGGCGACTGGACTCACGTAGCACGGCGCAAAGCAAAAGACTCGCCTCGGTTTTCCTTTCTTTTCAATTGAATTGAATCGAATCTAAACTCTTTCTTCAATCTTAACTTTACTTTTATAACTTATCTCTATCTTGTTATGCAAATCAGCAGAGGTCTACGGCTTACCTGGCGCTTATATATCACTAAGTACCACTTTTATTATATTATACTGTGAAAGATAGCAACAGCTACAAAATTATATCATATTTTGTATTTCTGTGCTAGTTATATACCCACGTATGATGATGACTAAGAATTGAATCAAGTCAGTCACACACACGCATAAATACTACATGCATAAGAAATGCAGATAGGAGTAGTATGCTTTAGGAATAGAAGCCGGGGAAAAAACTCCGTGTGTAGACTCACGGGAGAAAGAAAAGAAAAGGAGAGACAAGAAGACAAGACAAACGCTGCAAAGGGAAGAAAGAGAGAAGATGAGAGGCTAGATTAGATGAGAGTAGCACAATGAATTTCCTGACTCATCGAATAATGCCATGCCAATGAATGACAGGACAAGACAAGTTAGCCAGTCATACTGAAAGGAATTAAATAAAAGGAAGAAAGATAGGATGAAAGAAGAAAGAGCAAAAGTACATAGATACAATAATATATAATATATATAGTAGAGTGTAATATAGTAAAGGACAGGACAGGGCCGAGGTGTAACTTTATATATAAAGTGCAGAACACAATGAAATACAGGAGGAGATGAAGAAGAACAGACAGAAGAACAAAACTCAACAAGAGATTCAGCAGAGTCAATTGAATAAATAAATACATGCTTTCCTTGTACTACTCCATTGTGTCTTGTAGCTCTCTGTGTCTACTTATACTGCAAGGTATTTATGTATGCTGCCAGATGGGTGTAATATGTATTTAGAGGCTAGTGTAGGTATTCGCACGTAATGTGCATACACTTAATATATCTACTCTGTACACAGTGCGTACATACATATTCTTTTCAATTGCATTTTCCATTGATTTGATTTCATCGCGAGACTACTTTTAATAATAATGCAGCAGTGGTAGTACTTATGTACTTGTGTGAATGGTAGTGCTACCACTAATGCAACATAATGTGGCATAGGAAGACAATGGGACGTGATTTTTTAATAACACAATTACTCCTGTGTTCTGTAATTGATTCTACGAAAGAGCCCTTTCGTTTTCATAATTAGTATTCATTGCTTTGATTTGTGTAGCAGTAGTAGAAATGTATTTTGCAAAGGAATTACTCTTTCAATTCAACTGAAATCTATAGACATACATCTGCAGTAGTGTAGTTAATGTATAAAGTGTTTAATTTAATAGCAATAAGTAATTCAGAATGGAATCAGCATTAAACTTGTACACGCAGGCTGTTACAAACTATTTACAGAATGTTTTATGAGTTTGCAATTTAAAGCGAGGGAGGACGAAGAAGGAGTTATAGTGGCAGTGTCTGTCAAGCCCAGTCAACATGAAACAATAAATACGTTAATGAAAATGCAATGCAGTGCTATTAAAGCACAGTAAACATACTTATTCGTCTGTGTGTAGGTAATAGTTAAATACGCAGTGGGATCCTTACTGGTAGCAACAGTTACTACTCCTCACAGAATTGCCATCAGGTACACAACACACATACAGGTACTCGTTGCACACATAATTTAGCAAAGTGTGGTGTTAAGTGCCTATGCACGCCAGAATCAATTGAATTGAAGAGAGTCGAACTGGACATTGGGAAATAAAACTTATACGAGAGATATAGAGAGAATGGAAGTGAGTGCAGATTTTTTATCTCTCTTCTGTTCTCAACTTGTTCGTGGGTGTGCAAGGACAATATTCTCGCAGTCTGATTTCATTGACTTGGCTAGATTTCATTGCTTTTCATCTGTCTGTTGGTCTGATAGTGTCCTGTCCTCATCTCATGTCAATTCAATGGCTAGAATACCCTCAAGAAATACTTATTATACAGTTCACTCCCTCCTTCGTGCTTGTCTCCCAATCGGTCGACTCTTGACTTGCCTCACTTTTGCAACTACATTATTACCTTCTTCTTCGCAACTGTAGGCAAACCACACGCATCACTAAATGGCTACTGATGCTAATGAGTCATATTATTTAGTTACGTCTAATGGACACATGGTATCTACCCCTTGCATTTGTACACGAGTCGTGGCTACATACATGTACAGTATATATTATATACTTAACAAAAGAAGTATTTAACTCCAATGCAAATATATATTTATATTTTACCGATCCATGAAAATTGCCCAAACACAATTGCACAGGTGAAACACAGTGTAATTAATAAAACTACATTCAACCATTCCTACGGAACCCGCAAAAAATTCATGGATACAAAAATTTCAAAATTATTTTTGATGGGTAACGAACTCGTTTCCTAGCTTTTGCTTGTGAACATATATTCCAAATTTCACGCGTTTACCTTCAAAATTGAGACTTATAGAGTGCATAAACCCTCGTGAGGGTTAATTATTTGTATGCATTTTATATAATTTGTATAAATATTAGATACTTGGAAAAATACAACCCATTATATGTATTATGTTATTATTTGTCTCTTCCTCTCATTTTTTCAACACTGTTTTGCATACCCGTAGTAGAACACGTAATGTAAATGATTTTAATTTAAGTAAGTGCACGTAGTGCGTTCAAGTTCTTACAGTGTACAACATGCATATACTTTAAATGGGCGGACTAACCCTTTGGGCATATCAGATGATAAGGACAGAAAATCAAAAGTCGCATGTCACTTACATTCATATGAAGCCTAGCCCTATTCACTTTATTTTTAAGTTAAGAAATGCTTCACTCCCACCGAAACACACATCTACTTCTCCACTACCATTAGTCTCTTGCTCTTGTTCTTTTCTCGATAACTGTTTGCAGCGTGGTGATGGGGGGAGCGGTGGAGCGCGCTTCGGCGTCTTTTTTTACCTGATGTCAGTGGAGCTAAGTCAGTACAAATATCCATAATACTTACGTAGGTACGGGGAGACGGTTGTCTCTTTTCGTTTTGTCTGGTCGTGTCCTCGTTTGATCATTGTCCACCTTGAATGAAAATGAAATGAATTCAATTGAATAGACTTCTGTCTTTTTGACAATTCTCTCTCTCTCTCTCGTTCCTTTGAGAAGCTCCAGCTCTAGTCAGTGTATAGTCCGAACTCGTTTTGTCTCTATCTTTTTATTCTATTCTCGCTCACTACCACCACTACCATCACTGCGTCAGCGTCTATTGGCATACCACCACATATTCCCATTGCAATCAAATCAAATTGAATCAAAGTAGGAGCGACAAAAACCTATAATACCAGCATAACGATATTATATACAGAGACCGGGCCAAACAGTGAAAAGAATTGCGTTGCATACAAATATTTGTAGAGGAGTAGAATGTAGTAGTTTGTTATACACGCACGTACTTTCTTATGGCAGAAGAACAACCAAATTATCATACAGCAGGCTTGCCCACTACAGAAAAGCGTAATGAAAATAATATCAAGCAAATATTGAATTCATTATTTCATTGGCTTCTTCTATTGAATGCTTTTGACATGTCTGTTCCATTTCTACCACTATCTCTGTCTGTATAATAAGAATGCACTGGATTCTCCTTTTACACTGCTCGCTTCCATTCCATACGTTCCATAGTTCCATGTTCATCTCGTGTTATAAGTCGAATCCATGAAAGTCAACAGAATTGGTCGCGAAAACCCATACAATATTATATCTGGTTGTATGTCTGAACGGACATCGGAACAATATTATAGTCATGGCCAGTGTAGATTTCCTCTCTGGGGAGTAATATAAGTAGATGGTGCAGTCATAAGCTACTTCATAAAATTCAATACCGCCAAATAACCCAGATACCTCACTAAGGCACTAAAAATAAATATGGAGTGGGCATGTTTCTTAGTTTTATTTACCAACCTTATAGGAGTCATTTAATGTACTGAAGATGTATGGATGTGTGTGTGCATTGTGATATTGTGCACCAGTAGTTATGTAAGTTCGTAATATATAAATATAAATAGAGAAAATGATACAAACGAAACGAAGAACTCCTCTGTGTCTGCTTCTCCAGTATTTGTTTTGTATAGTTTTGTATGTGTGTGTGTACTTGTATGCTTTAAAGTTATTATTATAATATGAGAGACTCCTCTTCTTTTCTATATCAAATGAATTTCATTTGTCTGCACTGTCTGCTCGTCTGGAAGCTACACAAAGGTAAAAAGGCAATTCATTTCCATGTTTCGTTTTTGTTCCGGCCATCCATCTCTCTCAAACTTTAATATACACTACGAGTTTGCTTCTGTCTCACTATCTACTCACGCTCTTTATTACCGGTGGTTGTTGTACCCGAAATCAGTTGGTCTTGTATGCTGAGAAGCATGTGCACTAATAATACGTTTGTTATGTGTGGGTTTGTATAGTACTTATATGTGCATATAAAATGCACCTTTACACAAATAGTAATACAATCTACATTGGAGTTTCGCTCGTATATAATGCTGCTTGCACAATAAAAAGAGTAGGATTTCTGTAGAGTGGAGAGAAGCTGAAAGTTGGTGCGGGCTCCACACGAAAACTAGTATTATTTATTAATTACACAATTGGGTAGGTACCCTTCCTCCCACGGATAGACTTTAGTGCACTCCATTACAAAATTAAATATATTATTAACTTCCATTACTGCAATGTAACACTTACATGTGTAAAATATCAGTCAAGCGTTAAGCCAACTACGTGATTGACTTGCACTACTCTTACCTTTTTTAGAAATGAATGTAAATAATTTGTCTAATAATAAATTCAGATTTGGAGAAAATGCAATGTTTGTGTAGTTAATTGTGTTTACGTAAGTTTGATGTTTTTTAAATGAATTACGAAATGCGAAAATTTGAGTCTGAGTTTTGGCAGTAGGAGGGTTTCAGCGGAATAATAATACACGTTTTTAGTAAGAACCCACTTCAGTATGCTTTCAGACCTTCTATTACATTCCACCAACAATTTGTTCAAATATTTTTGCAAAACAATGAATCGTTTGCATTAAAGCTCCTATCTGATGGCAATTGACATTATGATATAGGTAAGATTGTCTACTGTTATATACATAAAATGATACAATATAATTAAAAGGCAATAAATCTTGAGATGCGACCACTGGCTGAAACTCATTGTCCTCAGTCCAACCAGAAGAAGTTGTCATGCACTCCCCACTGACTTGTAAAATAGGTGAGAATGGCTGAATCAATAATTCTGTGGAGATGGCTGAGATAGAATCGCAAAAAGTATTTCATGAACACCAAACAACAACCAATATAAAAACCCAATGTCACCTACTATTGAATAGGGGTGTATTAGTATCTGTATATGTACAAATTGTATAATACAATTCTACATATGAAAAAATTTAGGAGGCACTCCAATTAATTAAAATTAGATCTGCCCCAGAGTTAAGTCTACAATACATAAGTGGCTGGCTATACTTTAAAATTTAACACCCTTCTTAGTGTGTTTGCTAATGTATGTAGTGTGTTTCCAGTTTATTACTTTGCTCTGCAGTCTGTCTGTCTTCAATTGCCTCGCCTATGTACAACAACACAGTCTGGCTGGCCACAGAATGAAGTCGGCATATGAGGACCCGAGATGTAGAATTACGACCACGACCATGGATCCAACAATCACTCCTACCTAAGTGAGGGAGACTGACTTTTGTCTGATCTTGTAAATAACAATCTGCCTCAAACTGGATTTCCTTTGGTTTTGCTCTGCGTAAGCCAATTGGTGTGCTGTAAATGTAAATGCAAGTAAATGTATGGAAGTAGCAATCCTCTGTCTCTCTCTCTATGTGTGAATAATAAGCTCTCTTTCTGTTTATAGACTCGAACGAACGGACGATTGATTTGTAGTCGTATTATGTACAAGGAATTAAATTGAGAATGGAAATACATTGTTATTCTGAAAGTAATGTGAATAAGCTGTTGATGTGTTAACTGGCTTGGCATTGTGATGAGTGTGGGGCAGAGGATCGAGTGAGTGCACGCTCGGTCACATTCGAGAGGGTGAAATAGAATAGATCCGCCGTCGCGGCCCTGATGATGGAAGTGGCATGTTCAATTGAGTGGAGATGTTTTTTCAAGTGTTGTCGGCTGATTTTGAGTCCTCCTTTATATATATATTTATATGCCCAAAATGTTCTATTTGTATCTCCACCTACAGATAGTCGTTGATGTAGTTCGTGTTGTTGACTGACTGACGATTTTATAATAACTTCATTCTCCCTATCTATCATTTGCTCAGAGCACTTCTGCTGCCGTTGCTTCTTCTCCCGTTTTTCTATGAATAAATTTATATTGTGTGCTATTAGGGGATGCGGACGCGATGTCTATTTTTAGAAAAGACTTTCTCCATACTATTAGATCGCAATTTTAATCAAGCGCAAGCTTCAACACGTGCATCATTACGAATCCAATAGCTGTAAGATTCTGTGGCTAAATTCGATCATGAAAAATTGAATTAACATTTTATCCTGCTAAACAGTGATGCTGAGAATGCAGATTGTATGAGAGATCATAGTTTGAGAAATTCGTTGAAAGGGCAAAAAATGCAGCTCTAGAGAGGATTTCTTTGTGAACGTTTGTTTTATTTACTTAAAGAATCGCGTATTCAATAATGTATTTTCTGTCTTTCGTTTGAATCGTACAACGAGTATATACAATATACCTATTGTAATTATAATAAGTGCACACAATAATGACAATCCATTAGTAGTAATAATCTTATAAACTACAACATACATATATATTTATATATTTAGCCTAATATTGGTTTTGGCATTGGTTATCTTTCTTCTCATAAACAAACGCAATCTACCAGACATTATTACACACGCATTGTCCATTTTACACTTACACATTTAATTCGCCAGAACAGAATCGAACACACGTACATCATTTAGGATACATATATCTATGCTTTTAATATTTACTTTTCTCTTAGCACAATTACTTGTGCACACAGCTCAAACGAATGTACACTAGAAGTTTTACCTGTACTACATATGCTAGTAGTACCTATCGTAAATTCTACTGAATGATTAAATTCACATGTTTAATGAACTACTATTAACATTGGTAGGCAATCTTGACGTAATAGACTCCTGACAAATACAAACACGAAGTAACAAACCTAACGCATGTGTCGTATATATAAATGTGGACATAGACACAGACACACACACTTGCTATGGAATAAAAACATTTTCACTACTTGTACAGTTTACAAAACATTGCATACCAGCATAGCTCTCGATGATAATTAATTCTTAATAAGAAGAAAAAATCTTTCTTGCGTAGTCGTAGTATATAGTAGGAGTATTTGTCAAAAGTAAATATTAATAAATTAACAATGGTACAATATGAAGAGATACTTAAAGGCTTCTCCTGTTTATACTATACTTTTACTCTGTTTGTCTGTATTGTATTGTTGTTCTGATGTATTGGAGCATCACACAACGGAAAATAAGCTTGAAGCAGTCCATTGACATCATTATATATCTCACTGTGTCAACTGTGTACTTAAGATTTATACAATAATACTCAACTGTGTAAAAAATCATAAACCAACGACCAAACAAAAATAGTTACATTAGGTTACATTCTTTGTGTGTACACATATTATCATCATCAACTTACGTCAGAAAACTGAAAAGATACACAAACGGGTCACAATAAACGTGTAGCCCTTGTGTAAACATAAAAGTGTATTTACCTAATGAAAGATGGAATGAAGGAACTTATGATTATTGTGTAAATTTTTGATAAATGAATACAAAAAATACCAACTGTAGTAGAATGAGTCATCATGAGTACACTTAAACCTATATTTAGTCACCTTGCTAATATCAGAGTCAATATAGGATTGAAATACTATTTACTACATACTCCTGGTTATACAAATATTTATATAATATACCTACAGTAAGTAGTCATTACCAGATATCACTTTCTAAACTATGTATACTTAAATATGAACGACGATTCTGTACTATTTCCCCTTCAGTTCTTTTACTACGGTCAAATATACAATGTATATTTGCTTTTTAAAATCCGTACTGCCACATACATAAATACTACTCACTCTTGTTGAAATCATAATAATAATGTTTGACCTTTCCTTATTTGCGCTGCAAAGAGATTCATTACAAATCAATCAAGATTGAAACTCGGTATCATTCCTTGGCCAAAACAAACCACGCAAAGTAAACATAGTTACGATATTTCATTTCTTATTACGATTACGTGCACACATTTTCTATACGGTCGTGTCATTTGTTTTTGGGCAACACATGATACATATTTCGTCCTCGCTCGCCGCTGCCACGAACGAATGCAAATAATACGTTTTTTAAAGAGTCTCTCTCTTCTACAGTCTTTGTGATTAAAAGTAATGCTGTATGAATATATAATACGATTTCGCAACATTACTGTTACAACAATACGAATTTTAAATGTGAATGCAACGTTTTTTAATACCATACCCTGTATACATTACGTCCGTGAGTTGATAGTGAAACTTAGTAATTGATGATGATGATGATGCACAATGCATGAAGACAGTACCAGTGACTCTGTACTTCACTGTCCTGTCCTGTCCATAGAAAAATCTGAACAAAGGATATTGTTTCCATCACATCATACTAATATCGCATTTTGTAAGAACATCACATTAGCTCCAATCCAATCCTTTCGAATTGTATCTCACCGAGCTGACTTGAGTGTGCTGTTGTTGGTGTCTGGTCTCTGTTTTCTTGTCAGCATTACAAATACGCAACAGAATTCTATTTATAACGTTTTTTGTGCAAGTCACGGACGTACATGTACATGAGAAACTGTTTGTAACAACAACAGGCAGATATGATACTATGAAACGAAGCGATATGGTTGTTGCAGCACAACGATGTCTGATCACACTAAATTGTGAATGAAACTGAAATGAATGTATTGCCTGAAACAATATGAATCACGTAATAGAATAGAGTGGTATGGTAATGGCAGAGCTAATGATTAATTATCTGAAATCAACAGTCTGTGTACGGCACACACACACAGTCCTGTAATAATATCCTATCGTACACGGCCACCACCACCACCACACGGCACACAGCGTCAAGTCAACAAAAGTAAGGATCAGTCAAAGCTCTACACTGCTCTTAGTTCCCATTTAACTATAATAATCGTATCTCAGTCAGTGAGTCAGGAAGACACAACACGAGAGAGAGAGAGAGAGAGAGAGAGAGAGAGAGAGAGAGACGACGAGGCAACATAAAATAAACGTTCTTCCATCATCCACCAACAATTGCCTTGGTTTGCCTGGTCAGGTTTGTCTGTGTGTCTGAATTCTCGTGTGGCTGACTGACTTGGCTAAAAGTTGGCCTGGCCGAGCCCAGCCTCTCCTCGTCTCTAACCTAATTTCTATATCTGGCGTGCGCTATCAAATTACAGACATTAAACCTCATTCTCATTTCCTTTCAACAACGTCTGATCTCATAAATTAGAGTGACTCTGACTATCTCACATAATACAATCGCCTGTCTCTGTCTCTGTCTCTCTCTCTCTCTCTCTCTCTCTCTGTCTCTGAAATACAACCTTCTACGAACTAATATCATAATGTATACATACCTTCGATTATTCACCTCTTAAAAGGGAAACAAGCTGTAAATACAATCTAATGTTAATACTAGTGTATGTACGTTGTAATGTAAACATGCTTAAATGGTAATAAATAAACAAGTAAATAAATAAAAAATACAGGTGAGACACGTTGATTTCAGTGAAGTGATATGATATGTAGTATGAATGACGTGATGCGTGTACGGTACACTATTATACAGTGTCGTTGAAGAAGAAAAGTCTCAAAGAGAGAAACGGAATGAAAAAGTGAAACAAATACATAAATGTTGTTGCGGAAAGACATGTTGACGAGTGTACCATGTGAGTGTGTTGTTGGCTGCCTCACACCAGTCGCGCGGGGAGACAAATGAGGTTGCAGCGCATCATGAATGCTTCATATAGGCACACTCATCAAGTTTTGAGTGAGTGAATGAGTGAATGATATTTTGGCAGCATAGCGAGTAAAAGTAAACTGCCATTTTCTCTCCATCCCATCAGTCATGAACTTGGACAGTCGTTTAGTATAGAATTCTCGTATTAGCCACGTTATTACTTCACTTAATTTACTTTGATGGGTAGAAGACGGAACACATCAGAACACAGCAGCAGCACAACACGAGTGAATCAATATTAGAAGAAGGAACATCAAGTCCTTATCATTGGATACACGACCAAGAGACGGAGAAATACAAGATAATAATTGTCTGTCATTGTGATTCACACTGACATGACATGAGGAGCGAGGAGCGGCAAAAGCCGATTTTTCTTTCCTCTCTCTCTGTGTGTGTGTGAGAGTGTGTGTGTGTGTTGAAAAAAGTTCTTTAGTGTAGTGGTGGAGTTGGAGCTTTTCAAATTAGGCACAAGTTTTGTTGTATTGTTCATGCTCATGCATATTAATAGGGCATTTCCGAGAGGATAGACGCACAGAGGCTAGGGAAGGACCATCACGACAGCACAATCTAACTAGCTAATTTACTATTTTATTTCATTTCAATTCGTCATCACAGGACAGGACCTCACCACTATAATAATATACGTAGATATATAAATGTAGTAATTATAAGGATATAGTAAATTCGTACTATACAAAACTGGAGTTATAAAGTTTAGCGTTCGTATAAGAATCACAATTTCCAATGTTCATCATGTTCATTTTCATGTTCAGCTCATCTATCTCCCATTGTCATCTCCAGTTGTAGTTATAGTTGTCGTAAATGTTAAAGTTTATGTTCTCCCTTCTTCCTAAGGTCTCCCTGGGTCATATGTGTATGGCCACATGTCGATTAGGGTTTGCACTGTTCACAATACTGGGTTGACGCACTGGCGGTCGCTGAGTAATGTGCTGGGCATTGTTTCCTCCGAGAGGATTCCCACTGCTGTTCGGAATGTTCCCTCCGACATTATTACCACCGCCGACATTACTTCCACCTCCTACACTAACACCACCACCACTAACGCCACCACCACCACCACCACCGCCGCCGCCGCCGCCGACAGACGTATTGCTATTATTGCTATTGTTTATGAGAGGAGTTATATTTGTAGTCATCGGCTGAGGAGGAGGAATTTGTTGGTGATGATTTTGATGGTGGCCCGAGGAACGGTGTTGGGAACTGTTATGGGCACTGGTCCTTCCGTGGAGACCACGGGATAGAGGCACTTTCACTTTCACGTCTGGTAATGCGTAACGCAATTTGTCCCAGAAACGCTTGTCCTCACAATTTAAGTACACGTGGTTCTTCAGGTACAGTCTTATGTCTGGATCCAGGTCTTTACTCGGCAGATCGCCCAGTAGAATTATTATCACTTTACGGTGGCGATCTTTCAGCACGGAGTGATGTGCTGATTTCACGTCAATCCTCGACCATTCTCCTATATCATACGACAAAATTTGATTATTATTGATCTATGTATTATGTACATAATATGTAAAATATAGGTTAATACCAAGGAAAATATATTCGACTCGCTAATTAAAGTAGGTAGATATTTGAAGATCACTAACCACAGTTGCCGGTATTCGTATTAATTAGACTGTGGTTAATTTATGTTTACTCTAAGCAACCAAATCCACTAAAATATGTCCACTAATTAATCTTACTGTTAATTCTGTGAATCTTATCATTCAAGGAAACTTCTTGAACTGCTGTTGTTTCTTTGTCAGCTTTAAAAACCAGAACAAAACAAGAAATTTCTGTGCAGCTGATTTGTACGTTTGGTTGGTTTATGAACAAACCTGCTTTCAATTAATTCCACATTGCATTTCGTAGAGTGGCCAAAGAAACACTCGTAGATAGTTAGTTGACTGGTTGGAATGAAAGAATGTTTTCAATTACTTTACATCGCGTTTATAATGAGAATGGAGCAAAAAATAGATGCAAGGGGGTGGATTAGCCACGGCTGCCTACTAAATACACTGTCTCAACTCAATATCTCTCTACACATTACACACAGAGTTTCTTGCAACGCATATCCATTTAGTAAGTAAAGTAGTAATCAGTCTAAGTCTAACAATAAATAATGGAATACTGTAAAATCACGCTGTGCTTTTGCTGCTGAAGGTTGCATCTTATGTATAATCAGGGTTCGCTAAAAAGCAAAAAAGCAGAGGCAATTTCGGATTTTTTTGCTTTTTTGCTTTATTGATGCTTTTTTGCTGTTTTCACGCTTTTTTGCTGCTTTGCTG